>VNJO01004986.1:0-35351 GCA_008042535.1 Drosophila tani
ATGGCTTCCAGTGAGCTTTGCATGGCTTCCATTTTGGCCTGCATCTGGGTGGCCTGCTTCATCAGTCCGGCAAGATTTTTCACAGCGTCTCTCCTTGTCTGGCTGCCTCGGGGCAACCCGTTTGTCTGGCCCGGTCTGTGGCCCAGTGTTTCTGGCCTAGTCTATCGACAGGCCGGGGTCGGAAGGTCGTTCATCCTCGTCCAGCAGCTCAGCGTCAAGCGGGGCGAAGACAAGTTCAGGCGGTTCTTCCGGCGGCAGACCATACTCATCCAGAGCATGATCCTGCACATCCCCCAGTTCCGCATCCGGGAAGACGGCCAGAATGGCCTTAACCAGCGGGTGCGCCTGCGCGGTGCGCCGCTGGAACTGAATAATTTCCGCCCCCTGCTCATCCAGCGTGGGCTCGCCTTCCTCCTGAGACAGGCGAATACGCCAGGATAGACCAGACGCGTTTTCCAGCACTTTCTGAAACTGGCGCGGCAGATCCGCCGGTAATCCCGGCTGCATGCGCATGGTAATGGCACCGGGCGAGAATGAGATGACATGCACCCCATTGCGCAGGGTACCATGCAGCAGCGCCTCCCGCTGGTCCTTCACCAGAGCAACCGCCTCACGCCAGGTCCGGGGCACCACTGGTCCCTGCGGTTCCGGCGCGGGGACGGGGTCCGGCTCGGCGTCAGGCACCGGAACCGGAGTGAGATCATGCTCTGGCACAGGCTCCTGCACGGCAACAGCCGCCACCGCAGCAGGGGCTCGTGCCGCCACGGATGTTCCCGCAACCATACGCAGGGGTGGCGGGCCGTCCTGTCCGCCCGATCTGCCGCCGTCAGACCGGGCGTCCCTCAGGGTAGAGGGCGTCTGTCCCCCCTGCCCGGCAGCCGCCGCACCAGATCCTCCGGTGAGGGCAGGTCTGCCACATAGCACAGGCGGATCAGCACCATATCCGCCGCAGCCCGGCGGTCTGGTGCCATTTCCAGTTCCTTCAGCCCCTTCACCAGCATCTGCCAGGCGCGCATCAGCACCGGTACGGGCAGGGCTTCCGCCATTTCGGTGCCACGCACCCGTTCGGCTTCCGGCATATCTGCCGAATCCCGCAGGGAGGGCACGGCCCGCAGGCGGGAGATGGTGTGGATCAGGTCCAGCATATCGCCCAGAACCAGCCCCAGATCCGCCCCGCGGGCATGGGCGGCATCCGCCAGCGCCAGAGCCTGATCGGGCTTGCCGGTCATGGCGGCTTCCAGCAGGTCAAACACCACCTGCCGGTCGGCCAGCCCCAGCATGTCACTCACAACGGATGCGCCGATTTCGGCCGCATCCTCACCCTGCGCAATCGCCTGATCCAGCAGGGACAGACCATCACGCACGGAGCCATCCGCCGCACGGGCAATCAGCGCCAGAGCGTCCTCAGACAACCGGACCTGTTCTTTTTCAGCAATCCGGGCAAACAGTGCGGCCAGATCAGCCTGCGGCACGCGGCGCAGGTCAAACCGCTGGCAGCGGGAAAGCACCGTTACCGGCACCTTCCGTAATTCCGTTGTGGCAAAAATGAACGTGACCTGCGCAGGCGGCTCTTCCAGCGTCTTGAGCAACGCGTTGAAGGCGTTGCGTGAGAGCATGTGCACTTCGTCGATAATAAAGACCTTCATGCGGCCCTGCATGGGGCGGAACCGCGTGGCCTCAATAATCTCGCGCACATCATCCACGCCGGTGCGGGAAGCAGCATCCATTTCCAGCACGTCAGGGTGCCGGTCATTCAGAATGGCGACACAGTTGGCGCACACACCGCACGGATCTGCCGTGGGGCCGCCCTTGCCATCCGGGCCGATACAGTTGAGTGCGCGGGCAATAATCCGCGCCGTGGTCGTTTTCCCCACCCCGCGCACGCCAGTCAGCATAAAGGCATGCGCCACGCGCCCCAGCGCGAAGGCATTGCGCAGGGTACGGACCATCGCTTCCTGACCAATCAGGTCATCAAACGTGGTGGGGCGGTATTTGCGCGCCAGAACGCGATAGGGGGAGGAAGTCTGAGGTTCCGGGGCCGGGTGCCGCGGGCGGGGCATCGCCAAACAGACCGGGGCCTTCCATCACAGGATCGGGAAGCCCGTCATCCCGGGAGTGGTGCGCTTCGGTCTTATCGGTCATGACAGTTCCGAGGAAAAAAACTCACGCTCCTATGGCCTGAAGCCCTGAGCGGAAAAAGGTGGAAAGCCGAACAATGACCCGGTCGAAACTCACTAGGGCTGCTTCCTTCCGGACCTGACCAGGTTAGCAAGGCGCCCGTCCACCGCCGACTTTCCGGGAGCACAGATAGCACCAAACCGCGCCGCCTGCCAACCCTGCCTTTTCCCTCTTTGCCTTGCGGGGAGGGGCAGGCTAGGAGGTATAAGGTCTGAGCCATTCCTTGCCCCTTCAGAGAGTCTGCGCGTGTCCAAATTCAGCCTGTTCCCCCATGCCGCCATGGTCCTGCTGGCTTCCGCCCTGACCGCAGTCCCTTTTTACGCGCATGCCGAGGATGAAGATAACAACTCCTCCGTACGCAGCACCGTGCCGAACGCGCAGCTCCAGAAGGAACTGGCCGTGCTGCAATACAAGCCCGAGGCCGCCAGCCCCGCCTGTATCGACTCCCTGAAGGAACTGCACAAAACACAGGCCCAGTTGCAGGAAGAACAGACCCGGACGAATGATCAGGATCTGGCCATCGCGCAGGACGTGCTGGAATCCGATTTTGAAAATTCCATTGAACTCTGCTCCCCCGACGTGCGGCAGCTTTGTGAAACACCCAACCCGGAAAAAGCACTGGCGCAGGCCTGTGAGCGGCTGGGCAGCATTCCGGATGGCCCCGCCCCTACCCCCTGAGCCCGCCTGAAAAGAGGGCCGGGCTGCCTCTGGTATCTATTTTGAAAACGATATAATCCTGAGGGCCTGTCTTCCGCCTCCCTTGCAAAGAGCGCCCTTTTGACCCGAGCACGATCCTATGCCTGAGCCTGTTGTGCCTCCCCACCTTCCGCACGGTCCGGCCATTCTGGCCGTTGATGGCGGCGGCACAAAAACACTGGCGGTACGGGTTGGGCCAGACGCGTCCGTTCAGGCCCAGCAGGTCACCCGGGGCTGCAACCCGTTTGATCAGCCGGACTGGCAGACCATTCTCACGGATCTTGTCTCCCCGCTGGCCTCTGGTGTGCAGGCCGCAGCCTTCGGCGTTGCCGGGTACGGGGAAAACCGGGAAACCGGCCGCCAGCTTCAGGCGCATGTGCAGCAACTTTTCCCTGCAACACCTGCCAGCCTGACTAATGATGTGGACATGGCCTGCATCGGCGCGTTTGCCGGGGGGGCTGGCGTCCTCCTGCTCTCCGGCACAGGCTCCATGGCCTGGGCCTCAGACGGCGCTGGCCAGACAGCCCGCGTGGGCGGATGGGGCCCCGTGTTTGGCGATGAAGGCAGCGCGTACTGGATTGGCCGCAAAGCCCTGCAACGGGTCTGTCAGGCCATGGACGGGCGCGCTCCGGAAGCACAGCCCTTCGCCCGGCAGATCTGCGCTGCCATGAACTGGCCCGATGCAAATCCGGCAGCACTGGACGCCCTGCTGGGATGGTATAACCAGCAGGACCGCCCCCGCCCCGCCATTGCCCACTGCGCCCGGCTGATTGATGATATGGCGGAAGCCGGTTGCCCGGAAGCCCGTGCGCTTATCACGCGGGCCGCGCAGCACCTCGCCGTTCTTGTTCAGACGGCCCGCACGCGTTTTTATGACCATGACCTGCCGTGGAGCTACGCGGGAAGCGTGTTCAAGAGCACCCTGCTCCGCACCACACTGACGGACCTGTGCGGCGCACCGCAACCTCCGCGCCTGCCGCCTGTTGGCGGTGGCCTTGTGCAGGCCGCCAGACTGGCCGGATGGCCGATTGACGCAGAATGGATTGCACGCCTTGCGCATGCTCTGAACACATAGACTTTTTCAAAAACAGGAGCCCCCTATGTCAGAGCTTGATGGACACCTCGTTCTTCCTGACCGGATCATGCCCGGACGCCTCTCTTTCTCCGGACAGATTGAGGCCACGGAAGCCCGGAGCGCTGTGCCGGACCGCTATATTCTGCCGGGCTTTATTGATGGCCATGTGCATGGCGGCAACGGCGCAGACACCATGGATGGCGTGGAGGCCATTCACACGCTCTCCCGCTTCCACGCGCAGCATGGCACCACCACCATTCTGCCCACCACCATCACCCGCCCATGGGCTGACGTGATGGAGGCGCTGCGTGCTGTCGCGGAAGTGGTGCGCTCGCAAATTCCCAAGGGTCCGGTGGTGCATGGGGCACATCTGGAAGGGCCGTTTGTCAGCCCGCACAAACTGGGCGCACAGCCCCCCTATGCCATTCCGCCAACTGCGGAACGCGTGGCCGAAGCACTGGGGACGGGCTGTGTGCGCGTCGTAACCCTTGCGCCGGAACTCCCGCACAGCCAGACCGCCATCAAACAGTTTGCAGAGGCCGGGGTGCGCGTCAGCATTGGTCATACCGTCGCGGAGTATGAAGAAACCAGCAGCGCGATCTGCCAGATCTGTGCTGCCGGGGGCGTGGCGGGGGGCACACATCTGTTCAACGCCATGGCCCCCATTACCAGCCGCAAGCCCGGCCCCGTTACCGCCCTGATGTGCAGCGATGCCTACGCGGAAATGATTTTTGATACCCACCACGTCCACCCGGCCACGTTCCGGCTGGCGCATCGCGTTATGGGCGGGCGGCTGGTTTTTGTAACAGACGCCATGCGCGCCACCGGCCTCCCGGAAGGCCCCAGCCAGCTTGGCGGGCAGGATGTGATGGTGAAAGACGGCACCGCCCGGCTGCCCGATGGCAGTCTGGCCGGAAGCGTTCTGACGCTGGATCAGGCATTACGCAACGCCCTTCAGGCTGGCACGCCGCTACTGGAAGCCGCGGCGCTGCTCAGCACCAATCCGGCCCGGTATCTGGGCCTGACGGACCGGGGTACGCTGGAAGCCGGAAAGCGGGCTGATTTTGTTGTGCTGGATTCCGCTTTTACGGTTCAGGAAGTCTGGGTGGGCGGCGCGCGCATCCATTAAACGCACGCCCGGACTCCAGACTCACCAGCGCCAGATCCCGCACCAACTCCGGCCAACCGGCCAAGGACGCCAGCCAAGACAGGCGCAATAAAAAAGGAAGAAGAGCGGGATAAACCGCTCTTCTTCCTTTTTCTTGTCATCCAACTGAAAGATCAGGCGGGCAGGCGGCTTATGGCCGCAAGACCTTCCGCACAGCCCAGAACAGCGGCTTTTTCCTTCAGCGTCAGATGTGTTTCCAGCACCGCAAGGCTCGGCGCTTCCGCCACTTTCAGCAACCCGACCAGTTGATCAGGGTTGATCGGGTCCCCTGCCTTGCGGGGTGGGGGCAGCATGGCTGCATGCGCCTGAAGCAGCCCCGCATCCGCCCGCAGGGCACGCAAAGCATCATCCGGCAGGGCAGGGCCGTGATCTTCGGCCACGGCCTGTTCCGTCTTCACCAGCACATCCGGCGGATGCGTTTCTTCCGGCACCAGAAGCAGGCCAGCTTTTTTAAAGTTCTGCCCCACATCCCGGCTACTGGTCATGACAACCAGAGGAATGGAAAAAACCAGCCCGAGCAGCACAGGCGTCATCCAGAAGAACAGGGACGGGGAGACAACCCACGCGCCGATCCCCAGCAACAGGCCAAAAATGGTGAATTTGGCGTACTGACGCACAACAACCATAAACGGCACGCCTCCGTCATCCCGCTTCTGCGTATTCCAGCCGGAATCATGCCCGGAGAGAATGGACAGCACGCCGGAGGTCTGGATCAGCATGGCGATCGGGGCAATCAGGCCACCAATCAGCGTTTCCACCAGCACGGACGCTGCGGCGCGGATGGCTCCGCCACACCCACGGCAGGTTGCGCGGTCAAACAGCAGCGCAATATAGGCCAGCAGCTTGGGGGCCAGCAGAATGGCCATGGTGCCGATAAACACGTACTTTGCCTGCACCGGGTCCACATGCGGCCAGTGTGGGTAAAGGGGTTTGGTATCCCCAAAATATTCGGGACGTTCAAAATGCGCCTGAAGCGCAATCAGGATGCCGGTCAGCAGGAACACCAGCCAGAGCGGGGAGGTGACGTACGCACCAATCCCCACCACCATATGCATCCGGCTGATCCAGTGCAGTTTTTTGGTGGGCAGCACTTTCACATGCTGGAGGTTTCCCTGACACCAGCGCCGGTCACGAATGGCCACATCCGTCAGAGAGGGCGGGCTTTCCTCGTAAGATCCATCCAGCCCCGGCACCATATGAATGGCCCAGCCACCCCGGCGCATCAGAGCTGCTTCTACAAAGTCATGGCTCAGAATATGGCCGCCAAACGGCTTGCGCCCCGGCAGATGGGGCAATCCTGCCTGTCCGGCAAAGGCCTTTGTGCGGATAATGGCATTATGGCCCCAGTAATTGCCTTCCGAGCCATGCCACCAGGCAATACCATGCGCAATCACTGGCCCGTAAACACGCCCCGCAAACTGCTGGAGGCGGGCAAACAGCGTGGTGCCGCCCACAATCACCGGCAATGTCTGAATCAGCCCGACACCGGGGTTGCGCTCCATGGCTCCGGCCATCCGCACCAGTGTCTCGCCAGACATGACGGAGTCCGCATCCAGCGTGACCATCTGGTCATACGCCGCGCCAAAACGGCGCACCCATTCCCCGACATTCCCGGCCTTGCGTTCCACATTGTTATGGCGGCGACGATAGAAAATCCGGTTTTCACCGCCCGTCTGGGCGCGCAGAGCAAGAAACGCCGCTTCCTCTTCCACCCACACATCCGGGTTTGTGGTGTCGGAGAGGATAAAAACGTCAAACGCCTCCACCTGACCTGTTTCACACAGGCTGGTGTAAATGGCCTTCAGCCCCGCCATCACACGATGCGGGGGTTCATTATACGTCGGCAGCAGCAGAGCCGTGCGGGACCGCAGGACAGGGAGGGGGCCAGAGCGGGTAATGCCCAGACCGAGGCCTCCGCGGGTAATCAGCGAGACAAACCCGGCCAGCGAGGAGGTAAACGCCAGCGCAATCCACAGGAACAACGCCACAAACAGCACCAGCATCACCACACCAAGGATGGTAGTACCGTTGGCGTCCAGCACTTTGTGGGTGCGCCATGCGCCAAAAACAGTCAGCGCAAGGGCTGACCCCAGAACCAGAAAGCGCCGCACGCCAATACTTGCCGGGGAGGTAGAAGGCGTCCTGCTCCGGCCTTCCATATCCGGCGCAGCATGCAGGTCCTGCACCGGCATGGTCAGAGGTGCTTCTGGCGGCAGGGCCTGAAAGGGTACGGCGTGCAGGTCAGGCGGTGTCATTACGGCGTCCAACGATACACCCATTCTTCTGAGACCGGGCCGCTGTCTGCTGCCAGAACACAGCGCAGCTCCACAACTTTTTCATCCCCCGGCACAAATTCAAAGGTTGTACGCCAGCCATTGATATTCGGGTTGGGTTCCACCACCACATTACGGATTTTCCCGGCGGAAGACTGTGGTTCCAGATGGAACTTCGTGTCCTTTGGCAGGCGCTCAAACGGCACACCCATAAAATCAATGGAGAAGAAGCGGGCCGTTTTATCGTCCACCACAGCCCCGACGCGGGTTGCGCCAATACGGGCCAGAGGCGTGGGGAAGGGGGCGTCCCACCCCCAGTACATCCGGTAGGTAAAGCTGTATTCCTTCCCGGCTTCCAGCGGTGTTTTGGGCCGCCAGAAGGAGACGATATTGTCATTCACTTCATTCGGGGTCGGGATTTCCACCAGATCCACCCAGCCCTGACCCCAGTCCCCGATGGGTTCAATCCACAGAGACGGCCGCTTTTCATAATTCAGGGCCAGATCTTCAAAATCATGGAAGTTCCGGCGGCGCTGCATCAGGCCGAAGCCCCGCGGGGAATCATCCGAAAAAGCCGAGAATTGCAGATCCAGCGGGTTGCGCAGCGGGCGGAACAGTTCCTGCCCGGCGCCGGTCCACATCTGGAGGGCCTCACTATCATGCGCGGCCGGACGCCAGTCATCCACATGTGTGCGGTCATTGGCGTCAAAATAGAACATGCCCGTCAGCGGAGCGATGCCGGACTGGTCAATTTTGGTGCGGGGATAAAGGGTAGACTGCACGTCAAACACCGTCGTATCGCCCGGGCGAATGGTAAAGCGGAACGCCCCGGCAACGGAGGGGCTGTCCAGCAGCGCGTGCACCACCACGGCTTTTACGCCCGGCTGCGGTTTTTCCAGCCAGAAGGCTCTGAAGAGGGCAAATTCCTCCCCCTTCGGGTCCCCTGTGCCATCCGCAAAGCCCCGGGCAGACAGTCCATAGCTCTGCCCTTTGGCAACGGCACGGAAGTAGGATGCCCCCAGAAACACGCAGAATTCTTCCATCACACCGGGGGTGTTGATGGGCGTGCGCAGACGCAGCCCGGCAAAGCCGAGATTTTCGTCTACTTTCAGGGATGGGTCACCATAGGTGAACAGATCGGCGGAGTAGGGAACAGGTTCGGATTTCCCGTCCTTGATCTCAAAAATATCAATCCGGGGGCGGTAGAGAAAGCCACGCGGGAAAAACGCAACATCAAACGCCAGACTGTCATCATGCCACAACGTCCGGTCTTCCCGGTAGGCAATGCTGCGGAACTGGTCAAAATTCAGATTATCCAGCGCTTTGGGCAACGTCTGGTCCGGCCCGTGATAGGGCGCACTGGCAAGACGACGGGCAATCTGCCGCACCGTCATGTCATCAAACATACCCGTCGCTCCTTCAAGCCCTTCTGCCCGCGCCTGCCGGGCAACCCCGCCAGCCAGAGTAGCGAGTGTCGCCCCCGCGCCAATCCGAATTAAGTCCCGCCGCTGTACAGATGAAGACACTCCAGACTCCCGAATTCCCTATGATTTAGGGGCTAAAAATTTCTTTTGTGACAAAATCACCGTGTGATACGGCTTTTTAAGGGCATTCCACGGTTTGTGGTGTTAAGAGTTTTTCAAGTTCAGCAAGATGGGCCTCGGCAACCTGTGCCGCCTGTTTTTCAATATCCCGGTAACAGCGCACCACAGCCTCGCCTTCGGCTGTCAGAAACGCGCCGCCGCCGCCGCCGGGCCGCGTCACGACCAGCGGTTCACNGCCAGGCCGCGTCACGACCAGCGGCTCACGGAACATCTGGTTCAGACTATCCACCAGCAGCCATGTCCGGCGATAGGACATGCCCATGGCGCGCCCCGCCGCAGAAATAGACCCTGTTTCCGCCAGTTGCTCAAGCAGACGAATTTTCCCATGCCCCAGAGCAGGTTTTTTGTCCGCATCCACCCGCAAGGTCAGTCTTAACCGCTCAGTCATTCACCTGCCCGCGTTCGCGTTCCCGTTCTCTGCATGATATCATAAGAACATGATGTTTTCTTTTACCCGGAGCCGCGCCCCGGCCATCTTCTCATGACACATCTCAACGCAGATATCATCTGGCGCCCCATGAGACCAGATGATCTTGCCGCCATCATACCACTCGCGGCACACATCCACCCGGATTATCCGGAAGATGACGATATTTTCAGAGAACGGCTGAGTCTTGCCCCGTCAGGCTGCTTTGTGCTGGCCAATGCCAGCGGGGTGCATGGCTATCTGATCAGCCACCCGTGGGCGGGGCATCTCTCCCCGCGTCTGAACTGCCTTCTGCACCATCTGCCTGCCCAGCCGGAAAGCTGGTATCTGCATGACCTTGCTCTGGCTGAAACCGTAAGGGGGCAGGGGCGCGCCAAAGAGGCCATCCAGCTGGCAGAACACGCTGCCCGAAATGCAAATCTGCCGGTGCTCAGCCTGACAGCAACCGGGCCAGCCCGCACATTCTGGCTAAAGCAGGGCTTCACGCCAGAAGACATTTCAGAGGCTGAAAAAGCCGTGCTGGCTTCGTATGATCCCGAAGCCAGCTTTTTGTCCCGGCCTGTTTCAGGCCGGGTCTAAACGACTGGAAAGAACGACTTAGTCTTCCACGTGGTGTTCGGGGGCCAGCATCATGGCTTCCGCCACAATACCGGAATGTTCACGCACCTTGCGTTCAATCTCGGCAGCCATTTCAGGATGGTCACGCAGGAACTGCTTGGAGTTTTCACGCCCCTGACCAATCCGCTGGCTGTCATAGGAGAACCATGCGCCGGATTTCTCCACCACACCGGCCTTGACGCCCAGATCAATCAGTTCCCCGACCTTGCTGATGCCTTCGCCATACATGATATCGAACTCGACCTGACGGAACGGCGGGGCCATCTTGTTCTTGACCACCTTCACCCGCGTCTGGTTGCCCACCACCTCATCCTTGTCCTTGATGGACCCGATGCGGCGGATATCCAGACGCACGGAAGCGTAGAATTTCAGTGCGTTCCCGCCCGTCGTGGTTTCCGGGTTGCCAAACATCACGCCAATTTTCAGACGGATCTGGTTCAGGAAGATCATCATGGTGTTGGAGCGCGCAACGGAGCCTGTCAGCTTGCGCAGCGCCTGACTCATCAGACGGGCATGCAGGCCGACATGGCTGTCACCCATATCCCCTTCAAGCTCGGCACGCGGCACAAGGGCCGCCACGCTATCCACAACCAGCACATCAATCGCGCCAGAGCGCACCAGTGTGTCCGCAATTTCCAGCGCCTGCTCACCCGCGTCGGGCTGGCTGATCAGCAGATTATCAATATCCACGCCCAGCTTCTTGGCGTAGCCGGGGTCCAGCGCGTGCTCGGCATCAATAAAGGCGCAGGTGCCCCCCCGCTTCTGGGCCTCTGCAATGGCATGCAGCGCCAGCGTGGTTTTACCGGAGCTTTCCGGGCCGTAAATTTCAATCACACGGCCACGCGGCAGGCCGCCAATCCCCAGAGCGATATCCAGCCCCAGAGAACCGGTGGGAACCACGTCCGCCTGTTCCTTCGGGCGCTGTCCCAGCCGCATGACAGACCCTTTCCCAAAAGCCCGTTCAATCTGCCCGAGCGCGCCTTCAAGAGCTTTTGCCTTATCCATCATTCACCTTTCCTGTGGCCATCGACTACGGCCGGGAGTGCTGCACTGTTTCAAGACGTGCCATAAAAGCCGTGTACCGGGCAATGACCGGGATCACGCCCCGATCCTCGCTCAGGCACTTTAAAAATGGTGTTTCCGCCTGTTCTTATAGAAACAAAACAAGAACACTTCAAGCCGGAAACAGGCGGCCCGAAGCCGCCTTGCCTCCTGCCGCCAGCGCGACAGACCTTATTTGGTATGGCTGGAAGAGACCGCAAGGCCAGAGCCGCGCGGATCGGTCCACCCGAAGCATTTTCCGGAATCCCCCGGCAGTCCCGCAGGGCAGGACACAAAATTGGCGCGCCCCACACCGTCCGTCACGGTCGGACGCTGCCCGGCAATCGCGGCCCGCAGCGCAATGGCTGCCGTATCCGCCGCAACATTCTGGCCAGAAGCCGTCGCCGCCGCGCGGAACTGGCTGGTGCCCTGATGCGCGATAGCCGCCGTCAGCAAGGGCAGCGGACGCCGCACGGGGGAGGCCGCCAGCACGATTCCGGTCGAGCCCGCCACACGGCCGGTGCCGAACAGATTGTTCATGGTCAGACCACAACTGACGGTCTCACCCGTCCGGTCCGTCACCACAAAAGATGTGGACGCAGGCAGAGGCGGCAGAGCTGACCCGGAGGGCAGGCTGCCACCCTGCAA
Source organism: Drosophila tani (assembly GCA_008042535.1). NCBI lineage: Eukaryota > Metazoa > Arthropoda > Insecta > Diptera > Drosophilidae > Drosophila > Drosophila tani. Next base: position 11,729 of record VNJO01004986.1, read on the forward strand.
CAGGGCCTGCGCATCCGCTACGGTCAGCGCGGCCCCTTTACCGGTCTGACGGGCGCGCCAGCCCGATACAACGGCTTCCGCCCGGACACCGGAATGGCCATGGTCATCCATCGCGCTATAAGCGGCGGCCGTTCCCAGCCCGCCATCGGCTGGCGGCGGCAGGAAGCTGATATCCAGCCCGCCAGAGCGCAGGGTCAGCGGCTGCTCCGCCACAGGCAGGCTGCTGCGCATATCCGCCGGTGTCAGGCCCGCACCCGCTGCCTGAGATGCCAGAGTAAAGCTCTGCGCCAGAGAGCCATTATACAGGTCCCCCACCCCGGCAATCCGCAGGCGCTCAAGCGCCCCGGCCAGACGCGGCTGCACCATCAGGTCATTCGCGCCCAGAACGGTGCCGTTGCTGTTGGCAAAAATGGCGCGCGTTTTTTCATCCGCCAGCAGCGGCGTCTGCACCGCCGCCAGATCAGACGCCAGAAGACCACCCACCGGCACACCATCCGTCGCCAGATTACGGGCGGGCACGACCAGATCCGCAAAATCAACGTGGCCATAGCGCAACTGCATCAGATACAGACCACGGGCCAGCATGGGCACGGCTGCCGGGCGATCAGACTGCGCGGGGGTCTGCCCCGCACGCGGCAGGAAAACAAAGGCCTGCCCCTGTGCATCCCCCGGACGCCAGGCCAGACAGGCTCCACCTGCCCCCAGCGAGGCGCGGGAGGGCAGGGTGACGGACAAGGCCAGCCCCAGAGCCGCCGCGGCATCCGCCGCGTTCCCGCCCTGCGCCAGCACATCCCGCGCGACCAGAGCCGCCTGCGGTTCATCCGCGACAACTTCCCCCACAAACCCCGTCAGGGCAGGGTGAGACTGCCGGGCCGGGCTATCATCCGCAAAGATGCTACAGGCTGTCAGGGGGATGGTGAGGGAACAGGCCATCAGTAGCGACGCCATCCGGGCTGAACAGGTCTTCATGAAATGCTCGGGCACGCCTTGATGTCTCCATTGCTCTGGTCTGCCCGCATGCCGGGCGTCTGAAACTCTGTTCTGGATTACCGCTGTTCCGGGCGTGCAGCAACACACACGCGGCATTTCCATCCCAGCGGTTCTGCTTTACACATAAAGACACGATGAAAAAGCTGATAACCTTTTCTTTCAGGCGCGCCGCTCTGGCCGGAGCCGCAAGCCTCCTCCTGCTCTGCGGTGGTGCGGTTTCCGCACAGGCGGCGGACAGCAGCTTCAGCCCCGCACAGCGTGCTGAAATTGTTGAAATCCTGCGGAATGCGCTCAGGACGGACCCTTCCATCCTGTCAGACGCCATCAGTTCCCTGCAAGCGCAGGCGTCCGCCAGAAAAGCCTCTTCCGCGCTGGAGACGGTGCGCCGGAACAGGGCGCAGTATGGCCAGAGCACGACGGATGTTGTGCTAGGCAATAAATCCGGCAAGCTGGAAGTGGTCGAATTTTATGACCCACGCTGCCAGTATTGCCGCAAGGTGCTGGGCGATGTGGACCATCTGCTCGGCTCCGAGCCTGACCTCCGGCTGGTTTTAAAAGTCATTCCCGTGCTCGGGCCTAACAGCGTGATGGATGCACAGGCCATTATGGCCGCAGGGCTTCAGGGCAAATATGTCCCGTTCCAGAAAGCTCTGATGACGGATTCCTCCGCCCCCTCCGCCGAGCGGATCCATCGTATTGCTGAAAATCTCGGGCTGGATGCTGACCGCCTGCAAAAAGACATGAAAAGCCCGGCCGTGACGGCAGCGCTGAGCAAAAATGTCGAACTGGCAAAAGCGATTGATCTGGAAGGCACGCCGACCTTCATTATTGGCGACCGTGAAATTATTCCCGGCGCTGCGTCTGAGAGTGACCTGAAAGCCGCCCTCGACCGGCTGCGTAAAGCAACACACTAAGCCCTCTGGCCTGCCCCCGGACTCTGTGAGCCGGGGGCAAGCAGAATGAGGCTTTTATACCCTCATTTTTTCAGGCGGCATCTTCCGTCTGGCGGGCAGGCATAATGCCTTCTTCCCGCAGCAGACTGGCCAGAGCGCGCACCATCTCATCCATCATCTCATCCGTATGGAACGGCCCCGGCGTCAGGCGCAGGCGCTCCGTGCCCTGCGGCACCGTGGGGTAATTGATGGGGGTGGCATACTGCCCGTATTCCACCAGCAGACGGCGGCTGATCCGCTTGCAGCGTTCCGCATCGCCCACCGGAATCGGCACGATGTGGCTGGGTGTCATGGTAAAGGGCACTCCGGCAGCCCGCAGACGGGCGCGGAAGGTGTTCACCCGCTCAAACATTTTCTCACGCCGCCAGTTTTCAGCCCGCACCTTGCGCACGCTGGTCAGCGCTGCCCCCACAACTGAGGGAGGCAGGGCGGTGGTGAAAATGAAGCCCGATGCCGTGGAGCGCAGGAAATCCGCAATCTCGGCCGAGGCCGTGATGTAGCCCCCATGCACACCAAAGCCCTTGGCCAGCGTGCCCTCAATAATATCCACCTGATCCGCCACGCCATCCCGCTGGGAGATCCCGCCGCCTTCCTCGCCATACAGGCCGACGGCGTGCACTTCATCCAGATAGGTCAGGGCATTATATTTCCGGGCCAGCGCGCAGATTCCGGCAATGTCGGACACATCCCCGTCCATGGAATAGACGCTTTCAAACGCGATCAGCTTGGGGGCGTCCGCAGGCGCTTCAGCCAGCTTTGCCTCAAGGTCTTTCAGGTCATTATGCTCGAAAATAACCGTCTGAGAACCACGCGCACCCTTGATGCCCGCAATCATGGAGGCATGGTTCAGGCGGTCTGAAAAACAGATCCAGTCGGGCATGGAGGTCAGAATAGTCTGGAGACTGGCCTGATTGGACACGTAGCCGGAGCCAAACAGCAGTCCGGCTTCCTTGCCATGCAGAGCAGCCAGTTCGGCTTCCAGCGCGGTATGCAGCGGGCTGGTTCCCGCAATATTGCGGGTGCCACCGGCCCCGGCACCATGCTCACGGATGGCGGCAATGGCGGCCTCCTGCACTTCCGGCACCACGCCCATGCCCAGATAGTCATTGGTGGACCAGACAATCACTTCCCGGCCTTCCGGCAGGGCGGGCAGCTCTTCCTCATATAGAGGGAAACGGTCTGCAAGACGTGCCAGCGGGGTAAATGTGCGGTAACGCCCCTGCTGCCTGATCGCATTCAACGCCGTGTGGCAGTGCTCATAAAACGGATGCCGGGCGTTTTTGATTGATCCCACGCTTCTACTCTCCTCGCGTCGTCAGAAACGGTCGGGGCTCGGCACAGGGCCCGTCGGCCGTCTGGCCGGTCTTCACATAAACTTTTCAGGGTTATTTCACATACACCCTGATGACGGAGTTCGTCACGGTCGAATCCGGCATAGCGGCCATTTCCACCTGTGCGGGGGAGGCCCCATCCTTGATAATGGCCTGCGTTACGGCCTGCCCGTCACCCTGCACAAGCTGGACCAGAGCCTGCTGGTCTGTCGCGGAATCCGCGCCCGGCGGCACCAGACACTGCACCACAAACAGAATGTCAGGCTTGCTGGCGAGCGCCTTATGCACAATCTGCGCAACCGGCCCACTCCACTCCTTGGGGGACGTTCCCGCCACAAGCTCGATCAGCGGCGGCACCGGCGGCGGACCGGGCGGGGCGGGCGGAATATAGGGCACAGGCGGTTTGCCTGCCCGCGCATTGAAGGTTTTCTGGTCCACCAGCTTGCACCCGCTCAGACACAGCGCAACACCTGCCACAAGCGCCACCCGGAAAAACGGCCCCTTTTCTGTAAAGCGGGAAACAGACAGCATAACGGGCAGAACTCCGGTGTCAGACAAGGGGGGACTCTTCCAGTCCTCTATTCGCGCTCCTTTGCGGCGGACGCAAGGTAAAGCGCAAAGTAAAGCCACTTGCCCCGCCCACAAAACTTGCTCTCCTCCCCGCCCGGCTTTATTGAGCAGGGCACGATCAGGAAGACCTGTCGTGAGGACAGGCCCGTTACGGCAAGGCAGGCGAATGGCAGCAGCCCTTTCGACAGACCCGACCGACCTGCGGGAAGAGACCCAGCTTTCCGCCCAGCAAAGCGCCGTGGCCAGAATGAGCCGCGCCGCGCGCCTGCTGCTGAATGCGGAACACCTGCCGCCCCATGCCCGCACCTTACTAAACCGGATGTGCCTGCCCGTAACGGCGCTATGGTGCCGCGTGCTGCGGTTTGACCCCAGCGCCCCCGACTGGCCGGACCGGGACCGGTTTGTCGTCCCCTCCACCACCATGCTGCCCCTGCTGCGCGCCATGCTGCGCCTGACCGGCCCGGCAACAGAGGCCGCCCTCCCGCTGGAATATGGCCGCCACCCTGCGGTGGAAGTTGCACCGGGGCTGGCAGGGCAGGGCGTCGCCGCCGCCGTGGGCATGGCCTTTGCGGAACAGACGCTGGCACGCCGCTTTGGCCGCTCTCTGGTCAACCACCGCACATGGGTCCTTGCGCAGGATACGGACCTTGCAACGGGTGTGGCGATGGAAGCCGCCCAGCTTGCCGGGCGCTTCGGGCTGGACAGGCTGGCTGTTCTGGTCACGCCACCCGCAGGCCCGGATAACGGGGACTTTGCCGATTCGCTCACCCGCTTCAGCGCCTCCGGCTGGACCGTACGCAAGGTGGATGCGGGCAATGCTACCGCCATCAGCTCCGCGCTGGCCGCCACCCTCCGGGCGCGCAAACCAACGCTGATCGCCTGTCTGCCCTCCGCCCCCGGTCATGCTCTGGCCGAGCCGCACCTCCCTCCGGAAGAAGAGCTGACCGGCCCCTGGAGCCCCACCGCCCGACGCGGTGCCACCACACGCCGCTCCTGGTTGCGCCGCTTTGCGCGCCACCGCCTGCGCACAGCCTTTGAGCGGGAAATACAGGGCCAGCGCCCGGCGCTGTTTGAGGAAGACTGGCACCGCGCCTGCCACTGGCAGATGCAGAGCGCGGAAGGACACGCCACACAGGATGCGGGCCTTGCCGGGCTGCGGGCTCTTTCTGAACTGCTGCCGGAACTGGTCTGCCTGACTGCGGCCTCGGCCTATCGGCTTGATCTGGCCGCACCGGTTGCCCTGCCCGCCACACAGCAGGCCCGTGCGCGGCTGCTCCCGGCCGAGCAGTCCTGCGGCATTCAGGATCACGGCATGGCTGGTATGCTGAATGGTATTGCCTTGCATGGGGGCCTGCTGCCCTGCTGTGCCGCCAGTATGATGACGGTTGACCGCATGCGTTCCGCCCTGCGCATGGCCGCCCTCATGCGCCGCAAAGTGCTGTATCTGCTGACAGGAGACGGGCTGGCGCTGGGAGATGGCGGCGGCGGCTGGCAGCCTGTGGAACAACTCGCCAGCCTGCGCGCCATGCCGCATCTGGCCGTTTTCCGCCCGTGTGACGTGCGGGAGACCACCGCCTGCTGGGACGCCGCCCTCAACTGGCAGGGCGGCCCGGCCATGCTGCTGCTCTGCCCGTATGAAAACCAGCACGGGCCGCTCCCTGCTCCTGCCTTCGGCACCCCCTCCCGCGGGGGGTATGTGGTGAAGCAGGAAGAGATGCGGCAGGTCACGCTGATTGCCTCCGGGCCGGAGGTTGCCATTGCGCTGAAAGCGTCGCACCATCTTGCCCGGCAGGATATCCGGGCCACCGTGGTTTCCATCCCGTGCTGGGAGCTGTTTGCTGAACAGCCCGCCAGCTACCGCAAAACCGTGCTGGGCGCCTCTGGCCTGCGCGTAGGGATTGAGGCCGCGTCCGGCTTTGGCTGGGAACGCTGGCTTGGTGAAGAAGGAGTTTTTGTTGGCATGGATGATTTCGGCACGTCCGCCCCGGCCAACGCTTTGTATGAACGTTTCGGCATTACTGTTGAGGCGATCTGTGAGAAGGTGCGGGCGCATCTTCTTACCTCAGGCGCTGAGCGGGGGTCTTCCCTGCGCACGCCGGACCAGCCCCGGACCCGCGTTCGGGGACCGTTAACGACAAGACCATAGAATAAAATAAACGGAGCTTGAAAAAACCATGGCAGTCAAAATTGCAATCAACGGATTCGGGCGTATTGGCCGGCTTGTCCTGCGCGGTATTATTGAAAGCGGGCGGACGGATGTTGTGCCTGTCGCCATTAACGATCTGGGCAGCGTGTCTGATAACGCTCACCTGCTGAGCTATGACAGCGTGCACGGTCGCCTGCCGGCTGACGTCAAGGTTGATGGCAACAAGCTGATCATCACAGCGCATGGCCGCACATGGGACCCGATTACCGTCTCCGCTGAGCGTGACCCTTCCAAGGTGCCGTTTCAGGGCGTGGATGTGGCCATGGAATGTACGGGCCTGTTCACCTCCAAGGAAAAAGCTGGCCAGCTTCTGGCCGCTGGCGCCCGCAAGGTGATCATTTCCGCTCCCGGCACGGATGCGGATGCCACCATCGTCTACGGCGTGAACCAGAACGTGCTGACGCCGGACATGACGGTGATCTCCAACGCCTCCTGCACCACCAACTGTCTGGCTCCTGTGGCCAAGGTGCTGGAAGATACGTTCGGGATTGAACGGGGCTACATGGTCACCATCCATTCCTACACGGGGGATCAGCGCACGGTAGACACCCTGCATAAAGACCTGCGCCGCGCCCGCGCTGCCGCCCTGAACATGATCCCGACCTCCACCGGTGCCGCCCGCGCCGTGGGTCTGGTTCTGCCGCAGCTAAAAGGCAAGCTGGATGGCACCGCCATTCGCGTCCCGACAGCCAATGTCTCCCTCGTCTCGCTTGACTTCGTGCCGAAAAAAGTGCCGGGCTCTGTGGAAGAAGTAAACGCCGCCATCAAGGCTGCCGCGTCCGAAGGCCCGCTGAAAGGCATTCTGGCCTATTCCGACGCGCCGCTGGTCAGTTCCGATTTCAACCACACGCTGGCATCCTCCAGCTTTGATGCAACCCAGACCACGCTCGTTGATGGTGGCAAGCTGGTCCGTATCTGCTCCTGGTATGATAATGAATGGGGCTTCTCCAACCGCATGTCCGATACTGCGGCCCTGTTCGGTTCACTCTGATGGCCATTCTCCCCTTCAACACGCTGGATACGCTTGACCCGCAGGGCAAGCGTATCCTGCTGAGAGCCGATCTGAACGTCCCCATGCAGGACGGACAGATTTCGGACATGACGCGCATCGAGCGCATTGTGCCCACCATCCGGGAACTGGCGGACAAAGGCGGGCGCGTGATTGTGCTCAGCCATTTTGACCGCCCGAAGGGCAAGGTTGTGCCCGGCCTGTCTCTGAAGCCCATGGCCACGGCTCTGGCCACAGCGCTGGGCAAGCCCGTCAGCTTTATGCATGACTGCATCGGCCCGCAGGCGGAAACCGCGGCACGCTCCCTGAAAGACGGTGAGGTCCTGCTGCTGGAAAACACCCGCTTCTACCCCGGTGAGGAAACCAACGCACCGGATCTGGCGGCTGAACTGGCAAAGCTGGGCGATGTCTATGTGAATGATGCGTTCTCCGCAGCGCACCGTGCCCATGCCTCCACCGCCGGTGTGGCCGAACATCTGCCATCCTTTGCCGGGCGGCTGATGGAAGCGGAACTCTCCGCTCTGGATGCGGCGCTGGAAAACCCTGAGCATCCGGTTGGCGCCATTGTTGGCGGCGCGAAAGTGTCCACCAAGCTTGCGCTGCTGGAAAACATGCTGGAACGCGTGGATGTTCTGGTGGTCGGCGGGGCCATGGCCAATACCTTCCTCGCGGCTAAAGGCTTCAAGGTCGGCAAATCTCTCAAAGAAGAGGATATGCTCGACACGGCCCGGCAGATTATCGCCAAGGCGCAGGAAAAGAACTGCGATCTGGTTCTGCCGGTAGATGTTGTCCTCTCCGAAGACTTCATGGCCGGCGCGCCCACGCTGGTGGCACCCGTTGCGGAAATTCCGGATGGCTGGATGGCACTGGATGTGGGGCCGGAGACAGTCAAACTGCTGAAAGCCAAACTGGCTGGCCTGAAAACACTGGTGTGGAACGGCCCTCTGGGCGTGTTTGAACTGCCTCCGTTTGATGAAGGCACCAATGCCGTCGCACAGGAAGCCGCTCGTCTGACCAAGGCAGGCAGCCTGAAGACCATTGCCGGGGGCGGGGATACCGTGTCCGCTCTGCGTCATGCTGGCGTGCTGGAAGACATGACGTATGTTTCCACCGCAGGCGGTGCGTTTCTGGAATGGCTGGAAGGCAAGGTTCTGCCGGGCCTGACCGCACTCAGCACAACGCTGGAGCGGACCATTCCGATCTAAAAACCCCTTCCTTTTCAGGATGGTTTTAGAAAAACAGGAAACGCCGGGGGTCAGACCTCCGGCGTTTTTTGTGACCGCGAAGCAGGCTGCTTCTGGCCGGGTTTGATACGGCCCAGCGTATTCATCAGCGCCACACCGGCTAGAATAATGGCTCCGCCTAGCAGCATCCGCAAATCCGGCACTTCCGCCGTGATCAGAAACGCCAGCAATAATGTTGTGGGGGCCAGCAGATAGATAAAGCCGGAGGAGCGGGCAACGCCAATCCTGCCCACCACATGCGCCCAGGCCCCGTAGCCCAGAATGGCGGGAAAGACAGCAAGCTGCACAACCAGAAGCCAGCCGGACACAGGGGACGCCTGTAAACTGCGCAACGCCTGCGGAAGCCATGGGGTAAGCAGCACAGCGCCAATAATCAGCACGTAAGCTGTTGTCGCCAAAGCCCCATATCCTGCCACAAGTTTTTTCTGGACGGCATTATAAACCGCGGCGGAAAACGCCGCCCCCAGCACATCCGCGGCACCGGAGCCAAATGTCAGCCCGCCCGGCTGCCCCTGCGCAACCAGTATCACACCCCCAAAACTGATCAAGGAGCCGACCCAGCCCCAGACAGACAGCCGCTCCCCCATTACGCCCACCGCAAGAAGGGCCGCAATAAGAGGTGAAAAGCTGATGAGCAGACTGGCCGCCCCGGCGGAGACGGTCTGCTCCCCCACATTGAAGAGGATATTATAAAGGGAAATGCCAATTGCGCCGCACACAGCAAAGCGCGGCAGATCCTGCACACGCGGCAACCGGGGACGTGTCCAGCCAACCCATAGCAGCGCCAGCAGTGCGGCCAGCGCATACCGCGCTGCGGCCAGAGGAATGGGGGGCAAAAACTGCAACGCCAGCCGCACCACAGGGTACGAACTGGCCCACGATAGAATTGCCAACGCCGCAGCAAAAACAGGCACCGGCGGGTGGGATGCAGGCAGGGCGTCAGCCGGTGTCCCCGGCGCAGACTGTGCATCCATGCTCTTTTTTACTCTCTGCGTAAAACCTGATCTGTCATGAAGGAGGCGATTTTTCCAGCCACAAAGTCACGCTTCAGAGCCGCTTCATCATATTCATCGCGCACCCAGTCCAGAAACGGAATACGCCCTTCAGCTTCGGCCTGATACCGCAGGAAAAACGCATCCAGAATCCCGGTCCGGGACTGGCGGAAATGCCCGAACCGCCAGGACAGTTCCTTCAGCGCCCGCTCCGCCGTGCCACCTTCAAACAGGATCACCAGCCCGGACGCCAGCCCGGCCCGGTCCGCGCCGGATTTGCAATGCATCAGCATCGGGAACGCAATCTGCTGATACAGGCCTGCAAAACGCAAAATGCGGTCCCGGTGCGGTGCGCCCCGGCTTTCAAACGCCATATCCACATGGGCCAGCCCCAGTCTGGCCGCCGCAGTGCGGGACAGCGCATCGGACCCGCATTTCCGGTGGCCGCGCAGATTTACCAGCGTACGCAGCTTAAACCGCCGCATGGCCCATTTCAGACGCGCCGGGGTGGGGTGATTACAGCGGTACACCTTACCCGGCACCACGGCGTGAAAATTTGTCCAGACCAGCCGGAAAATGGCGTGGTCCACAAACAAACTGTCGGTCCATGCCCGCGTACGACCGGCAAGGGAGGAAAGATGGCCGTCAAACACGAACTATACTGCTCCGTTCCATGGAAAGGACTGGTGTCTCACCCTGCTCCTTCAGCGTCAATCTTTTCAACCCCCGGTCGTCCTTCAGGGGTTAGGCCGCGCATCCAGCCTCAGGCAAAAAAATGTCAGGTCCAGCCAGCGGCCAAATTTGCAGCCAACCTCTTTCATTACCCCCGTCGCTTCAAACCCGAACTGCCTGTGCAGCGCGGCAGAGCCGGTATTGGCGGCATCAATCCCCGCCACCATGACGTGCTTCCCCTGCGCACGCGCCTGCTCAATCAGGGCCTGCATCAGCAACCGCCCGACACCCTGCCGCTGGCACTCCGGATGCACATAGACGGAATGTTCCACCGTCTGCCGGTATCCATCCCACGCGCGCCAGGGGCCAAAGGTCGCATAGCCCGCCACCCGCCCGTCCGCCGAGACAGCCACCAGAACCGGATACCCCGCCTGCTGGCGCTCCCGTAGCCATGCCAGACGGTTTGCATCATCCACCACCTGATCATTCCAGATGGCCGTGGTGTGCAGAACCGCATGGTTATAAATGCTGGTAATCCGCGGGATATCCGCCGGGCAGGCGTCACGAACCGTCATTATCTTTCTGTTCCCGAAATCTGTAGAGTGAAAAAGAGAATTTATTCGGCCCACTTTTATGTCTGTGCGGAATATTCACGGCATAAACCTGCTCATAATGGTCCTGAAGCCACTGGCAGACCGGTGCTTCCACCACATGCCGCGCACATCCTGCATAGGGGGCTATAACAAAACGAGGATGCTGCCGGAGGTCCTGCATATAACGCATCCATGCGTGATCACCGAACAGAATATCGATATGTGTGCTGAACAGATACACATCGAACGGTTTTAGATCAGAACGATAAAAAACCGCGTGGTACGTGCGGATGTTCAGAACCGGCGCATCCCCGACCAGCCGCGCCACCTTGGCATAATCCACATGCGCCATGTCCCGCGCGATATTGAAATTCTTTTTCGTCTCAAGCCCCACACAGACCAAAGAGAGCCCCAGCAGAGGCATCAGAGACAGGGTGGAAGGACGTGCCCCCTCTTTCCACAGAATAGCGAGCATGAGCACAACCGGGGCAAAACACAGCGTAAAATAATGGTCAAAAGCATGCCCGGAGAGCAACGTCGCCGGAAATGAGGACAGGAACCAGACTGGCAGGATCAGGGTGCGGCGGGTCGCCTCCTGCCGCAGGCCGGGTGGAAAGCGCCTGACCCACGCCACCAGCACCGGGGCCATCAGAACACCGTAAAAAACCATGCGCAGAACGCCCGGTATGCGTTCAGATGCCGCAACACCATAGCGGCGCAGAAACCCGAACTGCATGGAAAAATATGCCTGCAACGCGCCATGTCCGGCAAAACCATACGGCGCAAACAGTACCCCAAAGCCTGCCAGCATCCCCAGCCCTGCCAGCATGCAGCGGGAAAGCCGGAACCATCCGGGAGAGAGCAGTATCAGCGCCACAGGCCCAACAAGGCACACAGCCGCCAGATAATTGATTGAAACCGTAAAAGCCGCGACCCATCCGGCCAGAAAGAACAGGGCTGAGGCATTTGTCTCAAGGCCCCTGAGCAGGGCGGCAAGACACACCGCTTCTCCCGTTACCACAACAAGTTCTGTATTGCCTGACAGCACATCAAAAAGAGAGCCACAGACACTAAAAAGGGCAAAGGCGGTTACCCGGCTGAATGTCCCGAACGTACGGCCAAGGGCGACAAAAACCCCGATCAGAAGCCCTGCCAGAAGTGTAAATTTACCCGGATAAAAAGGAACAATCCGGTCCCACACCCCATAGAACAGATAAGCACCCAAGGGTTTGTGATCAAAAGCATACTGGTAGGGCAGGGCGTGGTCCCGCAGCAGGCCGCGCCCGACGATGGCGTAATAGGCAGGATCTCCATCCGAGAACGGAATAATGGCGTAACTCAGCACATAGAGCACAACGCCGCAAAACAGCAGGACTTGTAGCCCGCGCAAGCCGACTCCGGAGGATATCCGCTTTGAGAACAACAGATTTTTCCTGTCTTCTCGCCTTTGCACACCCCTATCCTCTGCACTGCCTGACGGGCTGCAAGACTATGCCTGTCTTATCAAAAAAACAAAAACCCGGTGCGCCTGCATGACGCACCGGGTTTTTGCATTTTTCACTCAAACCTTACAGATCAGAGAGGCTGACCTGCCCGGAAAACCATGTCTCTCAGGCTTTCCGTTCAATCTGCAATTCTTTAATCCGGCCAATCGCCTTGGCAGGATTAAGCCCTTTGGGGCAGGTCTGCGTGCAGTTCATAATAGTCCGGCAGGCATAGAGCTTGAATGTATCTTCCAGATCATCCAGCCGGTTTCCGGTATGTTCATCACGGCTGTCTGCAATCCAGCGATANGCCGCCAGCAGCACTGCCGGGCCAAGATACTTGTCCCCGTTCCACCAGTAGGAGGGGCAGGACGTAGTGCAGCAGAAGCACAGAATGCATTCCCACATACCGTCCAGCTTGGCGCGCTCTTCAATGCTCTGCTTGCGCTCGGCATCGGGCGGCGGTGCGCTGTCTGACTGCAACCACGGGCTGATGGAACGCAACTGCGCATAAGCCCCATCAAGGTTGGACACCAGATCCTTGACAATCGGCATATGCGGCAACGGATAGATGCGCACATCACCCTTGATGTCCTTGATCGGCTTCAGGCACGCCAGCGTGTTTTCACCGTCAATATTCATTGCGCAGGAGCCGCAAATCCCTTCGCGGCAGGATCTGCGGAATGTCAGCGTGGGGTCCACATCGTTCTTGATGTGGATAATGGCATCCAGCACCATCGGCCCGATGGTATCCAGATCCACTTCATAGGAATCCACAACCGGATTTTTATCATCATCCGGCGTCCAGCGATAAACCCTGAACGTTCTGACATTTTTAGCGCCAGCCGGAGCGGGATAGGTTTTGCCTTTCCCGATCTCACTGTTGCGCGGCAGTCTGAGTTCGACCATGTTCGCCTCCCTTTTTCGCCCGTTCTACCCGTCGGCTCAGTAAACGCGCTCTTTGGGTGGGAAGACCTTCACGTCATCCGTCAGGGTCTTCAGATGCACCGGACGGTAAGTCAGCTTCACGCCGCCTTTCTCATCCAGCCAGGAAACGGAGTGCTTCATCCACTCCTTGTCGTCACGTTTGGGGAAATCATCCCGCGCATGCGCGCCACGGCTTTCATGCCGGGCCAGCCCGCTTTCCAGCGTGACTGTTGCATTCGCCAGAAGATTTTCAAATTCCAGCGCTTCCATCAGGTCACTGTTCCAGATCAGTGAGGAATCAGAGACGGAAATATCCCCAAGGTCAGCCCAGATCTGGTGAATTTTATCAACACCTTCCTGCAGGCTTTCCTCAGTGCGGAAAACGGCTGCGTGGGCCTGCATGTCACGCTGCAAACGGTCACGCATGGCGGAAACCTTGGTGCCGCCCTTGGCGTAACGCAGCTTGTCCAGACGGTCGAGCGCGGCATCCCCGGCACCCGGCGGCAGCGGCTTGATAAAGTCGCTCGGTTTGACAATTTCCGCCGCACGTTTGGCCGCAGCGCGTCCAAACACAATCAGATCCAGCAGCGAGTTGGTGCCCAGACGGTTTGCACCATGCACGGACACACAGGCGGCCTCACCCACAGCCATCAGGCCGGGCACAACCGCATCCGGGTCTTTCTCTGTCGGGCGAACAACTTCACCGTGAATATTGGTCGGAATCCCGCCCATATTATAATGCACCGTCGGCAGAACCGGCACGGGTTCCTTGGTGACATCCACACCGGCAAAAATACGCGCCGTTTCAAGAATACCCGGCAGACGCTGGTGCAGAAGGTCAGACCCAAGATGCTCAAGATGCATCATGATATGGTCTTTCTTCGGCCCGCAGCCACGGCCTTCCTTAATCTCGATCGTCATGGCGCGGGAGACCACATCGCGCGAGGCAAGATCTTTTGCCGTCGGCGCATAACGCTCCATAAAGCGTTCGCCTTCGGAGTTGGTCAGATACCCGCCTTCACCACGGCAGCCTTCCGTCAACAGGCAGCCTGCGGGATAAATCCCTGTCGGGTGGAACTGCACAAATTCCATATCCTGCGTCGGCAGACCGGCCCGCATGGCCATGGCATTGCCATCACCCGTGCAGGTATGGGCGGAAGTGCAGGACTGATAGGCACGGCCATAGCCGCCCGTTGCCAGCACCACCATCTTGGCGTTGAAGCGATGGATCGTGCCGTCATCCTGACACCAGGCCATCACACCACGACAGGCGCCATCTTCATCCATAATCAGATCAATGGCGAAATATTCGACAAAGAATTCAACATTATGTTTCAGGCACTGCTGATACAGCGTGTGCAGAATGGCATGGCCCGTACGGTCAGCAGCAGCGCAGGCACGCGGCACAGGGGCCTTGCCGTAGTCGCTCATATGGCCACCAAACGGACGCTGGTAGATCTTGCCATCTTCCGTGCGGGAGAACGGCACACCAAAATGTTCCAGTTCCTGCACGGCGGGCACAGCCTCGCGGCACATATATTCAATGGCGTCCTGATCGCCCAGCCAGTCAGACCCCTTCACGGTGTCATACATGTGCCAGCGCCAGTTATCCTCGGCCATGTTCCCCAAAGACGCCCCGATGCCGCCCTGAGCGGCCACCGTGTGGCTCCGTGTGGGGAAAACCTTGGTCACGCAGGCGGTTTTGAGGCCTGCGGCCCCCATGCCCAGCGTGGCGCGCAGGCCGGAACCGCCTGCTCCAACAACCACGACATCATAAGCGTGATCGACAATCCGGTAAGCTCCCCGGGACGGAGAGGTATTGGCATTCATCGTGACGGCGCTCCCATGTGCGTTCGGCCTGTCATGTCTTCAGATTGCGTGCCGCCGCGACATGTGGCGCAAACAGGCGGCACCGGGTTCAGCTCTGGTCAGGACCGCCGGTTACCGGCAGCCACAAGTTTTATCACCGCAAACACGCCCAGAAGCCCGAGCAGAGAGGTAACGAGTTTGACCAGAATACGGGTCGGCAGATGCGCCTTGCCGTGCACATAGTCATCCACAATCACCTGCAGGCCGAGCTGCGCGTGATAGAAGGTGGTAATGATCAGCGCGGTCAGCATGGTGGCGTTCACCGGCTTGCCGCCCCATTTCACAACGTCCTTATGGTCTGCGCCGCCAAGGCGGAACATCTGGACGATAAACCACGTTGAAAGCGGCAAAAGAGACGCCGCCGTCACACGCTCGGCCCACCAGTGCGCCGTGCCGGAGCCACCGGCTCCAAGCCCGCGCGCACGGCCAAGCTGCGAGCGCATCACCTCGATATGAGGAGCGGAATCAGTCATATCAGGATGCCTTTCCTGCTTTGGCCAGCGCCCGCGCCCGGCGGGCGGCAACGCCCAGAAGGCCTGCGGCCAGCACAGTGCTGACACCGGCGGTCACCCCAACAGCAACCGGGCCATCCTTGTTAAGCTCTTCCTTGTCATAGCGTTTGCCACTATCCCAGATCAGGTGCCGGATGCCGCCAACCGTGTGATACACGACTGACGCCAGCCAGCCGACCAGCACAAGCTGCCCGACCGGGTTGCCCGTCACCTTGCGGGCTGTGGCGAATGCTTTTGGTCCTTTGGCCGCAGCGGCCAGCCAGAACACACCCAGAGCAGCGCCGCCGGTAGCGGCAACGCCCGTCAGGCGGTTTGTAATTGAAAGAACCATAGACAGGCGATAGCGATAAATTTGCAGATGCGGCGACATGGGCCGCTGAATGAGTCTGCCGTCACTTCGGGTCCCTACGTAAAGGGCCTTGCGGATATCCTGCATTGTCAGCCTCGTATCCTGTCCGTCTATCCCTTACGCCGGCCCAGACCGGCGTTTCTGCATCGAAATTTGTCCTACGCCCCAACCTGCGGACCGGTCAATTCAGCCAGCCAACACGAGCCCGCGAGGCGGGGCGACCTCACTCAGCCGTGTCTGGGGAGGAGGTCGAGGGCAATCATCGTCTCGGCAATCTGCACCGCGTTCAAAGCGGCACCTTTCCGCAGATTATCGGACACGCACCAGAAGGCGAGACCATTGGGAACAGTCGGGTCGACACGAAGACGTGAGACGTAGCTTGCATCTTCGCCCACGCACTCAATTGGAGTCACATAGCCGCCATCCTCGCGCTCATCGCGCAGAATCACGCCTTCCGCCTCACGCAGGGCCTCACGCGCACGGGCCAGATCCACCGGCTCGGCAAATTCCGCCACAACGGCTTCAGAATGACCGATAAACACCGGCACACGGACACAGGTTGCGATCACGGACACGTCAGGGTCGAGAATTTTTCTCGTCTCGACGGCCATTTTCCATTCTTCCTTGGTCGCGCCATCATCCATGAAGCGGTCAATCTGCGGAATACAGTTAAAGGCAATCTGCTTCTGGAACTGTTCGATCTTGGGCGGATCATTCACAAAGCTGCCGCGCGTCTGGGCAAACAGTTCATCCATCCCGTCTTTCCCGGCGCCGGAGACGGCCTGATAGGTCGAGACAACAACGCGCTTGAGCGTAAACAGATCATGCAGCGGCTTGAGGGCCACAACCATCTGAATGGTCGAGCAGTTGGGGTTGGCAATAATATTGCGCTTCATCCGCTTGAGGGCATCCGGGTTAACTTCCGGCACCACCAGCGGCACGTCCGGGTCCATGCGGAAATGGGAGGTGTTATCAATCACCACGCAGCCCGCTTTGGCCGCAATCGGAGCGTATTTGGCGGAAACAGACCCACCGGGGGAGAACAGGCCGACATCCCAGCCCTTGAAATCGAATGTTTCAAGATTTTGGACCTTCAGCACCCGGTCCCCGAATGAGAGTTCACGCCCGGCAGAGCGCGGAGACGCCAGCGCGACAATATCGTCAACCGGGAAATCCCGCTCAGCGAGTGTCTTTAAAATTTCACGCCCTACTGCTCCGGTGGCGCCTACAACTGCAACCCGATACCCCATAACTCTTCCCTTACTCATTCCTGCCAAAGCCTGACCGGGCGGGGAATCTAGACCAAACGGGGCAAAAATGGAATTGCGGCGCGCACGGAAAACCGGGCGGGAGCGGGAGGCTGGTTTTCACCGCTCACAATCTGGTGATGAGCGGGATTTCCTGATAACAGGGACACGCCGCGCAAAAAGAAAAGACACGGCTCTCTGGAAACCATTTCCAGCAACGAAAAACCAAAAAGGACCGGGACAATGTCAGGAAAAATGAAAGCTGCGGTCGTCCGCGAATTTGGCAAACCTCTGACACTTGAAGAACTGGATATCCCCGAGATCCGTCCGGACCAGATTCTGGTAAAAATGATTGCCTGCGGCGTCTGCCATACAGACCTGCACGCCGCCGCCGGAGACTGGCCCAAAAAACCGAGCCTTCCATTTATCCCCGGCCATGAAGGCGTTGGCACCATCGTCAAGGCCGGCAGTGCTGTCTCCCATGTGCGGGAGGGGGATGTTGTTGGTGTGCCCTGGCTCTATTCCGCCTGCGGGCATTGTGAACACTGCCTTGGCGGGTGGGAAACGCTCTGCGGCAAACAGGAAGATACCGGCTATTCCGTCAACGGATGCTTTGCAGAATATGTGGTGGCGGACCCGAATTACGTGGCCCTCCTCCCCAAGGGGGTCGACCCTGTGCAGGTCGCCCCGGTGCTGTGCGCGGGGCTTACGGTCTATAAAGGCCTGAAAATGACCGACACTAAGGCCGGAAACTGGGTTGCCATTTCCGGTGTAGGCGGCCTTGGCCAGATGGCCGTGCAATATGGCGTCGCAATGGGGCTGAATGTTGTCGCGGTGGATATTGACGATGAAAAACTTGCCATCGCCCGGAAACTTGGCGCAACGCTGACCGTTAACGCCAGAGAGACAGACCCGGCGGCTTTCATGCAGAAAGAAGTGGGCGGTGTGCATGGCGGGCTGATTACTGCTGTGTCTACCAAAGCTTTTTCTCAGGCCATGGGGTATGTCCGGGCCGGGGGAACACTCGTTCTCAATGGTCTGCCACCCGGTGACTTTCCGATCTCGATCTTCGATATGGTGATGAACGGCACCACCATCCGCGGATCCATTGTCGGGACACGCCTTGATATGATTGAGGCCCTGTCCTTCTTTGCAGACGGGAAAGTGAAATCGGTTACGCAGACAGACCGGCTGGAGAACATAAACTCTATTTTTGAACGCCTCGAGGAAGGGAAGGTGGAAGGCCGGATTGTTATCGACTTCCGGGCCTGACGTTTCCGGGGCCTTCGGAAAGGCTCAAGAATATGGCTTACAAAACCGTTAATCCGTACACCAACGAGACGATCGCCACTTTTCCTGACCTGAAAGATGCCGAACTGGAGTCTCTGCTGTCACAGGCAGAGAAAACCTACAAAAGCTGGCGCGGAACGTCTTTTGCCGACCGCGCCGGCATCCTGCACAAAGCCGCCAAACTGCTGCGTGACAAGAGTGAAGACTACGCAAAGCTGCTCACCCTTGAAATGGGCAAGCTGAAGCGGGAAGCACTGGGGGAAGTCACGCTTTCTGCCGATATTCTCGATTATTATGCCAAAAATGCCGAGCAGTTTCTGGCCCCGCAGAAAGTCCCCGGTGGCAGCGAGCGGGGGGATGATGCCGTTATCGTCAGCCAGCCGCTTGGAGTGCTGCTGGCTATTGAGCCGTGGAATTTCCCTTACTATCAGCTCGCCCGTGTAGCAGGCCCCCATCTGATGGCGGGGAATGTGGTGGTGGTAAAACACGCCTCCATTGTTCCCCAGTGTGCCGCAGCGTTTGAAAAACTGTTCCATGAGGCCGGTGCTCCGGCAGGACTTTACACAAACCTGTTTGCCACACGGGAGCAACTGGAAAAACTGATTGATGATCCGCGCATTCAGGGTATTGCGCTGACGGGGAGTGAAGGGGCCGGGGCCGCCGTTGCCGCACAGGCAGGCAAGAACCTGAAAAAGACCACCATGGAACTGGGCGGCAGCGACGCCTTTATTGTTCTTGATGATGCTGATCTTGAAAAATCCGTCAAATGGGCGGTGTGGGGCCGCATGAATAATGGTGGCCAGTGCTGTGTGGCCTCCAAACGCATTATTGTGCAGGACAGCATTGCAGACCAGTTTTTCAAACGGTTTAGTGAAGAACTAGGGAAACTCACTCCCGGAGACCCGTCAGATGATGCTACGGGTGTGCCCCCCATGTCCTCGCAGTCCGCTGCGGACCAGATTAACAAGCAGGTTGAAGAGGCCGTTAAAAACGGGGCCAAGGCGCATCGCGTAGGGCCGACACCCCCAAATCAGGGCGCGTTTGTTCAGACCACAATCCTGACAGACCTGACCCGCGAGAACCCAGCTTTTTATCAGGAGTTTTTTGGTCCTGTTGCGCTGTTCTTTACTGTTAAGGATGAACAGGAAGCCATCGCTCTGGCAAATGATACCCCTTATGGTCTGGGTGGGTCTGTCTTTACGAAAAACACCAAACGCGGCGTTGAAGTCGCAAAACAGATTTACACAGGCATGGTCTATATCAATCATCCGACATGGACCAAACCTGACCTGCCCTTTGGCGGCGTAAAACGCTCCGGCTACGGACGGGAGCTGGCGATGCTGGGAATTGAAGAATTTATCAATAAAAAGCTGATCAACGTCGTGCCGATTGATGCTCCGGCCTGACCCTATAACAGGCTGAGACCAAAAAAGGCGGCAGACTATGGTCTGCCGCCTTTTTTATATTTTCCGAAATGTGTTTGATGATTCTGAAGTTTAGCGTAAATTCCTGAACTCCACGCTTCTTTTTAAATCGTATTTTTTTGAGCCTGCCTGACAACGTGCTCCACCAGACGCACACCCGTTTCAACCAGCTTTTCCGTCAGTCGCGCGCCTGTTTCAGCAGAACAAAGCTGCGGATTTCCTCGCCCGACACCCTCAGACGCTGTAAAGTCCCCCTCAAGCGGCACAGAAATAAGAGCACCATCGAGGTCAAGTGTTCCAAAATCTGAAACCTTGAGACCCCACGCAGTTTTATCCGCCTTGTGTTCTGGAATCCGATCTTCCCGAACCAGATCGGGCAGAAGGTGCATCCCGATACTTGTCAGAGGGTTAGCGCCATGCCCGCCTGACTGCGCCACGCGTTCCGCCCCCACAATCTGAGGCAAAAACCCGGCGGCAACACGCCACAAATAGAAACTCGGGATGATAACCTGATCGCTCAGCCACAGGCTCCGTGTCACGTCATGGATCATGGTGCAGTTGCCACCATGCCCGTTCAGAATAATCAGGCGCGTCAGCCCATGCCGGAGCAGGCTTTCCATCATATCCCGCAGGACGGCCTGAAGAGTGGTTTGAGAAAGAGCAATACCACCCGGCATATATCCAAAATAATCTGCGCCGCCAAAAGGCAGCACCGGAGCAACATAGACTTCATGCCCAGCCTGGGCAGATTTTCTGGCAATTTTTTCGGCCATCACATCCGCCAGAAGGTAATCCCCCATTGGCATATGCGGCCCCTGATCTTCAAAGCTCCCCAGAGGCAGCAGAATAACTGGGGCTCGCGCAACGGCTTCCCGCATTTCAGATGCGGTCAGGTGCGCCATATGGAATTTGGTCTGAACCATACCGGCATTCTTTCAAAAAAATCAGGCAGGACCGTTTTAAAAATGGTCCTGCCTGAAAACTCTTTTTACATTCCTGTGGCCTTACTGGTTTACAACAGGGAGCAGGATAGAGGTTGCGTCCTTCCCTCCGTGATGGATGCTCTGGGTTGCAACCGTGTAATCCGCCGGTTTGGCATCAAAAATATTCGGCACGAATTTCTGCGGGTTACGGTCATATAGCGGGAACCAGGAGGACTGGATCTGCACCATAATCCGATGCCCCTTTGCAAACACGTGGTTCACGGCAGGCAATGTAAAGTGATAATGCAGCGTCGCGTTTGGCTCGAGTGCTTCCGGCTTGGCAAAATCCTTCCGGTAACGGCCTCGGAAAATATCCATGGAGACTGGCAGTTCATACCCGCCCATTTTCGGGTCATCCGGTGTCATGGCTGGCTGAACGTCAATCACCTTCACCACCCAGTCTGAATCCGTGCCGGTCGTGGCGGCAAACAGGTCTGCCACCGGCACACCGCTTACGCGCACAGGCTCGTCCAGCACCTCGGTTTCATAGGTCAGCACATCCGGGCGGGATTCTGCTTCCCGCTGATCCTGCACCAGCCAGGGCTTCCACCGGTCCCCCTGTGCAAATGCAAAGGGCCGCGCGATAAACGGAACCGGGTGTGCCGGGTCAGACACATAGCTATCTGCCCCGTCCGCTGCCGGGCGCGTAAAGCTCAGGCCATGCCCCTCCGCCAGATACAGAGGCGTCAGGCCGCCCGTGCAGTCATTTTCACAAACTGAGGGCCATGAGCGGTAATAATCCNATGAACGGTAATAATCCCATTTCTGATCCCCGGTATTGTAAATGATGGCATCCGGCAGATGCACGGCAGGGCTGCCGGGCTTCAGATATTCATCAAAAAACGGCCGGAACACATCGCGCCGATACTGGTGCGCTGTATCGCCCTCAAACTCCAGCGGGCCAAGGGTAGAGCCGTTATAGTTCACCCCGCTGTGCCGCCAGGGCCCCATGACCAGCGTATTCGGCGCTTTGATATCCGCATCCTTCAGCGCCTGCCAGGAATGGATTGCACCCCACATATCTTCCTGATCCCACAGGCCCTGTTCCCACAGCATCGGGACGGTGGGCTTGCGCTGCGCCAGCAGTTTATCCAGTGCCTGTCCCTGCCAGAACGCATCATAAGCCGGGTGAGCGTGCATCCGCTGCCAGAACGGATACTGGTCCAGCCCAGCCTGCGTCGCAAAGCTTCCGGCAGATCCGGCTTTCAGAAAATTCGTGTAATCATCAGCATCTCTGCGCGGGATGCTGTCGCCTGACCGCCGCACCGTCATCTGGCTGGTAAAATAATCAAACGAGCCCTGACGAAAGGCGCCGTAATGGAACCAGTCATCGCCCATCCAGCCATCCACCATCGGGCTTTCCGGTGCGGCCACCTTCAGTGCTGGATGCGGGTCCAGCAGCGCCATGACCACAGTAAAGCCTTCATAAGAAGAGCCGGTCATGCCGACGCGCCCGTTGGACTCCGGCACATTATGCACCAGCCAGTCCACCGTATCCCACGCATCCGTCGTTTCATCCGTTTTGGTGGGGTTGAGGGGGCCATGCGGCGGGCGCGTCATCACATAATCGCCCTGAGAGCCATATTTACCGCGAATATCCTGAAAAACGCGGATGTAGCCACCATCAACAAAAACATCATCCCCCTGCGGCAGCACTTCCCGCATGGTCAGCGCATTGGGCACGCGGTCTGCACGGTGGCCCGCATTATAGGGCGTCCGTGTTAAAAGGATGGGGGCATTGCGGGCATTTTTAGGAATAACAATAACGGTATACAGCTTCACGCCGTCCCGCATGGGGACCATCACTTCCCGTTTGATATAATCCCGCTGCTGGTCCGTTGGCAGATGCACACTGGCCGGAATATCGCTCCCGGTCTGCACGCTCAGCGGGTCATGCGCCGGAGCAGCCGCAGCCGTGGGTGCGGCGGCCTGCGCTGCCGGAATCGTTGCCATCAGCAACAGCCCGGACACGGCAACACCGGCCCACAGGCTCTTTTTATGTCCGGTGACGTTCTGTTTTAAGCTGGTCTGATATCCCACCATGATCCTGCACTTCTGTCTGGTCATTGCTTTGCAAGCTGATGCCCAGACGATGCGTTGGATCTGGCGGTTCGTCCACCCTGTTTTCTCAAAAACCCGCCTCAGGCCGGGCAGGTAACCGGGGTAATCTGAGCAAAGGCCCAGTCCAGCCAGGGCAGCAGCGCCCGCACGTCTGACGCCTCGACCGTGGCCCCACCCCAGATACGCAGGCCCGGCGGAGCGTCCCGGTAGCTGGCAATATCAAATGCCACGCCTTCTTCATCCAGCAGAGCGACCATCTGTTTGACAGCCTTCATCTGCTCGGACCGCTCCAGTGCTAAAAACCACGGTGCCACAATCCGCAGGCAGATGGCGGTGGATGAGCGCTCGGCGTCATTCCGAGTCAGAAACTCCACCCAGTCGGTCCGGGCTTCCCACGCGCTTACTTCCGCCAGATTGGCCTGACTACGGGCCTTCAGCCCGGACAGACCACCCACGGACTCCGCCCATTTCAGGCTGTCCAGTGCATCTTCCACACACAGCATGGACGGGGTGTTGATCGTATCGCCCCGAAAAATTCCTTCAATCAGCTTGCCTTTTCCCGTCAGACGGAAAATCTTGGGCAGCGGGCGCGGTGCTTCAAAACTTTCTAAACGCGCTACGGCACGCGGAGAAAGAGCAAGCATTCCGTGCGCGGCCTCACCNGTCATGCTGCGCCGGAATGGCCTCAGCGGAAGGAAGCCGCACACCGGACGTTGTGCCATTCCACGCCAGAACGACATCATGCGTCCAGTCTACCTGTGTCAGATCCGGCAACTGGCCATACTCTGCCTTCAGAACGCGCGCCTTCTCCAGCCTGAGCTGGGAGACAATATCCTGCGCCCACAGGGAGGAAAAACTTTCAAACGCCAGCACATCCACCGGGCGCTCACCCAGCAAGGACCACAATGCCATTTCCA
>VNJO01004987.1:0-53739 GCA_008042535.1 Drosophila tani
AGCGAAGTGGTGTCTATTACTCATTCAATCGTTTCAGATATGCGCCCTATGACTTCAATTAAAAGGATCAATATTCACAGAGGAGTTATGCTTTTATTTTAACTTCGATTTAGTTTTAAAAATTATGAGACTAACTTTTTGTGGGTTTTATTTCAGGGTTGTACGGTTTAGGCTTCGATTTACACCGCGCACTCAATAAGTAAATGGTCCTTAGCGTAAGAGTAATTTGAAAATTCAGTTAGTCAGTTAGTGGTGATATCTCGCCTCGATAACATAATCAGGAGTTGTCCTCAAAACTCGATAACATATCGATATTCAGAAAATTCATAAAAATAATGAAGAGTTTTGAAAATTCAGTTAGTTAGTCAGTTAGTGGTGATATCTCGACTCGATAACATAATCAAGAGTTGTCCTCAAAACTCGATAACATATCGATATTCAGAAAATTCATTAAAAAAAGAGTTTTCCTAAAATCGAACAACAGAATATATTGTCAAATATTGGAATAGGAAAAATGTAAAAAAATTTTAAATGGGCTGAAATCGAAAATGGAAAAATGGCAAATCCATTTACATTGTTATTTTTACAATGTATTTTGTAACTTTGGGAGTCAAGTCAATTCCCAAGCTTCACATAAAAGCCTATCGAGTCGAACTTCCGATGATAACCCCTTGTGAATCGCGGGGCGAATCATTCATCCGGCGAATCCGAGCTTTCCCAAGGGTCCAGTTTCATCCATTTCCATTTCCATTTCCATTTCGTTTTCCGCCACTTTCGACCCACTGTGCCAGCATTTCGAATGTACGTGTGAATTTGCACTTGTGCACCCGAAAGTAGCGACGAGAAATCAACGAAAAAACACAACAAATAAGTGAAGAAAACAGAAAACGGAAAGCGATGAACGAAGAAACCGGGGAAGAGGCGAGGGCAAGGTAAAGGAAAGCGATGATGGCACTCAAACGCACACACAAACAGAGAACTGCTCTCACGCACACAGACACAACCGCTCACAGACACAGATACAGATGACGTGACGTGACGGAGAGCGGACAAAGAGAATCTCACGATTGCATCGGCATTTTTCATTCAAGCCGCTCGCTCAGTGTGCCGGCCTGTGTGTGTGTGTGAGTGTGCGCTGCCTGCGCCTCACATTTAACTTTAGCGCTGAATCCGCTTTCGACTTTGACTCGCTCTCTCGCCCTCTCTGCTTCCCTCGCTCGCTAGTATCTGTGTGTGGTATGAGTGCGAGAGCGAGAGTGTGGTGAGTTCGCTCGTGTCGACTGAGCGACGCCGACGACTTGGTAGTGGTGTGTAAATGCTGGGAGAATTTCACGTTTAATATTTTGCTCGTTTCGCTCATTGATTAAGTATTTGTTTGGACTTTGTTGCTAACGGTTGTTCGCTCGCACGTTCGCCGCCCGATCGCGTCCGTTCGCTCGTTCGCCTCAGTCCCGCATCGAGTGAAATATACAAAATACAAAATACACCAGATACCAGATACCAGATACAAGATACAAAGTATACCAGTACGGTTTCCCCCAAATAGAATACCTAAAAACGCGTATATTTATACAAAATCGTTGGAAAAGTCACCCAAAAATAATACCAATCAAAAATAATACCCCCCAGCCCCACACAAAAACAACAAGTGCAATTCGTCGTCAGAAATCGAAATCGAAATCGAAATAAAGTGCAAAATGCATTGTAGCTGAACCAGAAAAATAAGAAAAATCAGAGAAATAAGAGGAAACAGTGCTTTAAATAACTCAAATCGAGAGCGTATATTCATATTTGTACAGATATTATATAGCCGCTGCAAAGTGCAAATCGTGGAGTAGCCGAGAACCCCCAGCAGTTTGAATGAAGGCGAGAGAATCGCAGAAGAAGGCACGGTTCCAAATCAAACGTCAACAAAGCGGCGACGCCAGCAGCGCAGCAGCAGCGCAGACATTTGTCTAGTCGCCGTCTGTGCCCGCGTCCCGCGCCGCGCACGCACATCCTGGAGCCACCAGGAGCGGCGGCAGGCATCTGGAGGACACTAGCTCGTCGCCAGTGCGTGAAGATTCGTGGGATTTGTGCTTTGGATCCCCGAATAAAGTTACAGTTGAAGTTACAGTTACAGTTACAGTTGCGGTTACGGTTACAGTTACAGCTACAGCTACGGTTAAAGTTATAGTGAAAGGATATTTTCATACACATATTGAAATATATATTTACACTTGGGACTATTCCCCCGATTAAGAGGATTGTTGCCCATGGATACTTGTGGATTAGTAGCAGAACTGGCGCACTATATTGATGCATATGGTGAGTGCGGGGCCAAGTCGACTTCGATATTCGATAGCAACATTTTGTGGTCAACTGAGCAACAAGTTCGCGTCTCTGGAAAACTGAACCATTTCCTTCCTCGACCCTAATGTGTTTTTGTCTCAACTCACTTGTCACCTCGTGTGTGAGCCGAAACATTTCCATTTTCATTTCCATTTAAAAAAAAATTACATTAACGTGCGCACTTTCAATGCCAAGATACACACAGCATACGCGCCGCGCCGGTACATAGATTCGGGCGCTATATGATGTCCCAGGGAGATACACATGTTCGATTGGTAATACATTCATTATTGTCATGCCAACTGACAGGCGGCCAATTAAAGAGTGAACGCTGAAAATTGTAAGACTCGCCTGCGTAAACATAAATAAATATGTATTGTTCGTAGAGGAGTGTGTGCACACTGTATCTTTCAGGGCTCTGGGCCTAATGTATATGGATCGGATCCTAGGCAAGCACTTGACTGCGTAATTGCCGTGGATATCCATAAATTCGCTAGCATATTGATTGTCGAGTGGGCATTGATTGCCTTCGTATTGGGGCAGTTGATTTACCCCGATTTACACAAGCATTCCCCTGATGAGGTTCAACTTGGTGTAAACAATTTCGATTTGTCAAGTGCGTGAAGGCTACAGATTCGAGAACCATTTGATGGAATTGAGATAATTGAATGGAGTTTGCGAAGTCGATTTCACAAGTGGAAATTTGGGCAAAAATTATATTGCGATAGCAACTGCCCTGTCTGAGCTCGTTTTTATATTCAAACTAGGAATTGGGAATCGGGATTAGAAAAAAAGTTAATTATACTTGAATACTTTTTGTTTATATGACTTTTCTCAGGTTAAAACTAATTTGTCCATAATATTAAAGTAAAAATATATATATAAATATAATATTAAAGTAAAAGTAAAAAGTATAGGTAAAAGAATGCGAGGAATATAGACTAATATCAGGCAGCTTGATTTCTATCTTGCATGTGTACTAAGTGGGTTAAGATTTGTGTTTTTAGTTTAGGAAGACTATTTACAGATGAGGTAATTTTGTACAAATCACTATAACTTGCACATAATACTCTAAAGGGTTCATACATTTCTTATGATGTTCTGCAGTGGTGCAAAACTAAAGGCAGGTAGGATCGAGTGGTTCTACATGACCCAATAGATCGCTGCTTTCCACGTCACCACGGATCAGGCTAAAGAGGACCTTTTGCGTCCTGCCTTTCAGATAACTTGAGATCCATCTAGGAAGATCGACAGGAAAATCCATTAAGTCGAGTTTCCTAATAAGAAGGGAATGATTAACGGAGTCAAATGTTGTACTGCGATTAGTATGGATGACATCTGTCTGTAAATTTTGAGGAAAGCCCCTTATAATAAAAGAAGTGAGCTCCAGAAGGTTAGTTGTTGTTGATCTTCGTTTAACAAATCCATGTTGGCATGGAAAAATTACTAATCTACACAGGTGCTGCAACTATGTATAAGTTTGATTTATCTGGAAGATAATTTAATTGTGGACACAAGTCCGTAGGAACTGTGACATATTCACGCTTATAAAGCGAGTCCTCTAATGCGCCTGGGTCCTATTCTTCGTTGCCTAATTCCAGGCGCCTAATGAGGCATTAGGTAACAGCGCTGCCGCTGCCTGGTTTTGGTCTCCGGCTCTAAAGCAAAGTCCCCACATTAGTTAGACTCTCCCACAATTAATTTGCCCACCCGCCGGCCCTGCCACCCCTAGGTCCCCATTTCCTGGGCGGGACTGGTTAAGGTTTCGGCTTCTTGGCTCTTTCTCTTCTACCGCTTTTTGCACATTAAATTATTCGTTATTTCTCTTTTGCTACACTTTCTGGACACTAAGCAAACAACACAAAAAAGTTACTTGTTTCCTATGGCGTTGTTGTCGTCGCCGTCGCCGTCGTCATCGTCTTCGCCGCTGTTGTTTGTGTTTTATGGTACATTAAAGTTGGCAAAATGGCAAATTTTAATGCGATTTTATGCAAATATATAGACACATGTACGTCCAAACATGTGGCCGAGGGTTTTGCGACCCATGCCGGCTACCACGTCGAGAATTCCGAGATCTCTGGGCCTTCGTCGTTTGGCTCTGGCAGCTCGGTGCACTCGCGGTTCGAGGTTCTGGGCTTAATGGGCGACATTATATCATTATACGGCACTCGGATGTTGTTTATGTCGTTTTTTCGGTGACTTTTTCCAAGCTATCAACTTATGGCCAGTGGGGTAGTCTGCCAAATTGGCGAATTTAATATAGCGACAGGGTTTCGCCGTCGTGAGAACTTATCCTCCCAGAGCCCCAAATCGTGCTCATCGAATAGAATTTGGAGCTTAAAAAATTGTATATATTTGAGAGCACTAGTTTACCCTGCACTCGATGCACCCAAAGCCCGTTAACGAGCGGGCCCAAACACACTTTTCATCGAGCACCCTACCTATACCTACTCGGCAGGTGTAACATGCAACCCCGCGCAACCTGACATCCAACAGGTGAGCCAACGCGGGTTCAATGTAATCCCGACTGCGACTGGGCGCAGACTAGTGGGTCAGGAGGAGGCACTGCAGCACCACCCTGTTCTTCCTGTGAAATGTGCATTGGGCGCGGCGGTGCCTTATCTTGTCAGAGCGCTCCTAGGAGCGTTTCCTGCCCGCCCGCATGTCGAGCTGCCGGTCGGCCAAGAGCAATTAGCAAGTAGCCTGCCATGTAGCTTGCAACGGATTTTGCCACTGGACTTTCACATGCCGCAAAAGCAAAAAGTAGTCAACAACAAAGTCGAGTTGTCAACACTTTCGCAAGCAACCGACGATGCCGATGCCGATGACGAAGATTTTCCATGACTTTCCACAATTTTTCTCGTGGATGCTACAATTGTGTTGTCGTTGTTGTTGATTAGCCGAGCAATGCGAAAAGATTCGTAATACACACTGCCAAGTTCAAGACTCGAACAACTTTTTCTTTAGTCGAACTTGGCACTCTGGGTTTTGTGCAGGGGCCTGAGGTGTCCGACTTTTATGGTAATGACCTCCGCTTTGACTCTATCAAAACAACTAATTAAATGTATGACTAATGCCTAAAAAATTACAGCAAATACAGTTCATCTATTGTATTGTATTTTCTAGAAGACTACCATTATCCGACTATAATAGATTTTAAAATAGGACCTCATACTTGCTACTTATATCTCGCGTTGCCCCTGCCTGTTAGGTGGGTATGTGTGGGCCGCAAGACCGCGTTAAAACACTAAAACCAGCTTGAAAACAGATCAAGGTCGGCTAGTATAAAGGGGTGATTTTGCAGGCTTCTTGATCATACCTTTGGCCATTGGCTTGACGCGATGCCCGTCATTGCGTGTTGACTTTAGACTTTAATGACTTCTTTGCCGCCGAAAAGGTCAGGCAATCAGTCAGATCCCCATATGCAAATGGTATTATCGATTTGAAATGCAAATTGGCGGCGGCAAAGAATGGGAAGAGACAGAGACGCCGCTTAACCGGAAAAGGAAATGATTGAAGCGCATTTTTCGAGCCGGGCCAACCAGCCTCAACCAGTTGACTTAGACTTTGGGCCAGCTGTGACGCCTCACTTGCTGTTTCTTACCCAGCTTCTTAATATTTATTGATAGCTGTTCGGCGCTCCAAGGCTGCTGGCTGCCGTGTGTCTAGATGATACCTCTTAAGGCTAAGAGTTTCCTGGCTCGATCTTAGAAACTATAAGACATATTTACTTGTCTTAAATGGTTAGTCGTTTCTTAAACCTTAGTTCGAGACCCTAGTGCTACGATTCGTTTTTCTTATTTTTTTTTATTTAAACTGAGAACGCTTGGGGTACCGGGTATTTGACAGTCGAGCGCACTTGTCTGTAGCTTCCTTACTTGTTACCAGGCCATAAATGGAAGCGCGTTCCCTGTCACACATTTGCGGTTAAGATGCTCTGGAAAAGCCAAAAATTGACCACCAAAAATACCATAAATCTCTTTAGGCCCATGGCATTAAAAGTTTCCATCGCCTTTTATGCTTTTATTGCTAATTGATTTTGTGCGCAAAGACTTTGGTTGATGAACTGAGTCGAACATGTAAATTATTCTTAAGGAACTCTGAGAGATCCGGCATGTGCCAGAGATCTGCCTGGGAATGGGAGCAGCTGGAGGGATATTGATGGGAAAGTTGATGAGGCTTTTATTGAAAATGTAGGTTCCATGTTACTGGGCGGGATTTCGTTCATCCTAATGGAAGCTTTAGATTTATCTCAAAAAGCAGAAATTTTCTTCAGTTATTTACTTGCATAAAAAGGAACGAACTCCGCCCGGTTTCGTTTGGTATTGTCTTACGCCTAATATTGAAAATGTGTCAATTGAATGGCACCATTTTTCGTGTTTAACCAAATCAGCAAACTTTGAAAGCGAAGCACCAACAAATTAAAGTCAGCCATAAACCAAACTGAATTCGCGGAAAGTAAAGCGCAACCAGTTTTGGGTTAAATGTTGTTGTGATTGGTAGTATGAGTGGAAACCGTTAAGTTGTCAGCGGGTTTGCCCCCATGTATGTATGTATTTATCGTATGTGTATATCCCATGTGTATTTTGTGTTATTTTGGTCACTTTTGAGTCGCCGATTTCTGGGCCTTCGCACATTTGTTTACTCAGTCATTAATCCTAAGAGAAGAGCAGGCCTTTGCACAGTTTTACCCCATCAGATTCCACAGACACATATTGGAGAATGTCTGCACTTCAGTTG
Organism: Drosophila tani; assembly: GCA_008042535.1. Taxonomy (NCBI): domain Eukaryota; kingdom Metazoa; phylum Arthropoda; class Insecta; order Diptera; family Drosophilidae; genus Drosophila; species Drosophila tani. Next base: position 7,072 of record VNJO01004987.1, read on the forward strand.
GTTTAAGTTAAGTCATTTTACCTAAAGATTTTTATTGTTTCGAGTGCTATCCATATATTAAATATTCAGTAAATACAAGGCTCTTTAGATCTGATTAAAGTAATTTTCTATACAGCTTTCTTTATCCTAAAAGTAATACAATGTAATAAGAATAGTCTGGGCCTGAAAAAGTTCTTCTTTTATCATGTCTGTAACGAACTGCATACCCTGAGATATCTGGATGACCATAGTTGGGGCAGAGTATGCTTTCAGTGTCTTGCCCTTGGTGACGCTCCTCTGTGACATTTTCCCTATTTTTCTTTCTCAGAACATTAGTTGAAGCCTTTGGGTGGCCTCGGGCCCATTATCATTTGGTTTACTTTGCCGCCCAGGGAGGGGCTTATGGGAATGTGTCGCATATGTTTCTGACCGCCTCGTTGGCGTTCCCTCCGGGCGGACTCCTCCAAATGGAAATCACGCGGCGCTGGCTCTACGTGTAGGAAAATAACAGCAGGAAATTAAAAGGATCCGCTCACAGGAGTGTTCGTACTCGTTTTCGTGTGGGAGAGTGCTTTGTGGGCCTTTTATGAAACCAACTGGACAGGCCGGCACAGGATACTTAATTGTTTTCGCTCGACAAGAGCAGGAGGCATCGCCACCGCCCACCGATTCCGGTAGCGTGTACACCAATTGCTGGCATCGGCACTTGGTTAATAAAGCTTATTGCATTTAAGGAAGTCGTTTGGGGCAGTCAGGGAATAAGGAAGCGAGGAATGGACTGGAGTCCTGACAATCGGTAGTCGCGTGCCAGTCATTGACATACTTTTATACTGCTGGAAACATTCAAGGGTCAACCAGATATTTGGGGTCAAATAGGTTGAGTCTTCAATCAATGGCATTCCCAAGTGTAGGTTACTTGAACACCCTCCGAAAGGGTGTTACCAATAAGAAAGTATTTCCAAATGGCTTAAGCAATTTCTGACCAAGTTTCTGATGGTATGCTAATATACCTGTAGAATACGAGTATTATATACATATGTATGTATATATGCAGTATATGCCGTATTGACTTTTATCGTCTCTAACTATTTCCCTTGTAGCTTCCCAACCCATTGTTCTTCCCTTATTTTCATTGGACGATTGTAGTGTGAAGCTTCTCATGACCTTTATCCAAGATAATTGGGCGCAATTCCAATCCTCAGACATTATCAGACCTTATAGAAGCGCAATTTCCAGGAGGCCAGCTTAAGAAAGCAAGAAAGCTACAGTTGAGTGTGTTCGACTATGAAATATCCGGTACCCAAAGCTTTGTGCATTGAATATACATTTTCAGTGGTACAACCAGCTCAAAGTAGCAACAACTACACCCAAAAAAAAAATCATCATAGAACCTATACGATTGTTACATGAATTCTATACTCTTGAGTATGAAAAATTTCTTAATAAGATGCTTATCAATTTAATACTACGAAAGTATACATTTTATACTCATCTGCACCATTATTTCATAATAATCACTAACGCGACAAACAGAAAAACACTAAATTCCAGCTAACGCGATATGTTATCAAATTTTCGATGTAGGTTCGTATAAGAATAATACTCAAAAATACACAATTGAAACTTTGGAGTTTACAAATTATACTTTGGAGTATACATTTGATATTTTAAAGTATAAAATCTATACTAAACTCGTTATACTGCTTGAGTATACTTTTAAGACAACGCGTAGAAAGGGGAAACTCTTGTTTTTTTTTGGGTGTAATACATACACCCAAATCGATCGATTTTAAGAATATGAGTTTTTAAAATAATGCATGGGTTTTCGAGATCTTGGCTCAAGGCTTAAATGAGGATAAGACTTTTGTCATCAAACTTACTAGCTCTATTTCTTAGTGTTTCTGAAATCTGTTGTTTTACGCGACAGATTACGGACTAATCAAGAACATGTGTATATACTTTATGGGATTAGAGACGGATCCTTCTTACATACTATGCACATTCTCGGTTGTCATTAAGCTATAATACCTTTGAAGTCTATGGGTACCGGGCATAAAAAGCGATATTGCTGAACCTCCAACCTGTTGACTGCTGTAATTTCCATTATGTGTTCTATAAATAGAGGTGTGTTAGCTACCTTAGCTACCTTAGCTCCGCACATCCATCACTCCGGCCGTAACGAATTTTCCAGCTGGAAGAAGAATTTGTTATTGTTTTCATCTTGTTCTTGTTCTTGTTCTTGGTCTGGTTCTCGTTCTGGTTCTGGTTCTGGTTCCTGTTCCTCGTCTTGTTCGTACCCCTTTTAGTACCGAGCAATTTCACGGTGCTGGGGCAAGTCATCTGAGTCTGCGCGCTGCCCTCAGCTTTCCGATTTCCGACTCTTTTTCCTCGCCTTTGAGTACTAGAAGCAGAACAAAAGGCAGGGAAGCCGCAGCTAAAAGTAAAATGAGCAAAATAAAGAGGCAACGCAACAGAGAACATTATCAACAACAACAAAACGAGGCACGCAAGACTATAAAAATGCCTTAAATGTCGTTTATACATATATCTCGGCGCATCTCGCCCATATACCCCCCGCGTATGTATGTATTTACCATATATATGTACATATGTATGTAGGTTCGTGTAGTACGAGTATATTCCCGATGCGATAAATACGCTGCTTCTTCTGATGTTTTTTGAGAAATATTTTTGTAGACAACAAAGCGAAAACGCCAAAGAACAACCTGTTTGTATTGTTTTTGTGTTGCTGCTTGCCGCGAATACACTCGCCAACAGCGACGTCGACAGGTTTTTTCCTTAATGCGGGCCAAAATCTCAGCTCAGCTCGGTGCCCCCCCACCCCTCGCACCCGACACCAGCGAAAGCTTAGACTAGTCTTCCCTTTTTTTTATCTCTTTCTCTTGGCGATTCTTCGCTTCCCTCTTCTTCTTGTGCGACTCGATCGCGAGTCTTTTCGATTTTGTTCTAAGCTTTCGCTCCACCCCGCCGCTCTCTCACGCTCACCGGAGACCTGAAACCAGTTTTTTGGCGCTTTATAAACACAAAGAGACGAAAAGTTACACACTTTTGGATTATTATCGCTCGGCTCTTTCCCCACGTTATGGTTGTGCCGGTCTTTTGAAGTGGTGTGGAGCCCAGAAGCGTAGAACGCTTGGGGGAAAGGGACGGACGACGGGGCCAAGGGGCAACCTGCTCGCTCAGCTCGAAACTGTCGATGCCCAGTACACAGAAAATGATTCACCTGTAAGTCGCCGAATGAGTCAAGCGCGAGTTCAATTCACAGCCAGAGCCGCATTGCAAAATCAATCGAAATGTGAATTCTTCTCGCTCGCTCGCGAGATTACGAGTAATCCGGCAATCCACTGACCTAGACTATGACTAATCTCCGGTATCAATGCAGGCTGTAGTCAGTAAGTAGATACGATCTGCATATACTGCATATAGAAATGGCTTGAATATTGATTGACTTTCTCTAATAAAGTGCCCGCAATTACCCGCTTTCCACAATAGGCGAATGTGTGCCTATTAGTGCCGATAGTGTTGAGCTAGTTTTGCAGTCGGTAGATAGTAAACCTATTTAACAAAGGTAACGATTTGAGAAGCGCAAAAGAGAGCTATTTTTTATCAAATAAAAACACCTCTTAACGAGGTGAGATTAAAGTGACGATGGCACATTAAACTCAAAAAATTTCTGATAGCAAATTTTGTGACGATTAATAGTTATTTAAAGAAAAATATTTATAAAGTTTTTAATTAGTTTCAAAATATGCACTTAGCTGAAAAATTTAAAAAGGCAAAGCAGGCAGCGTGTCGATTTTAAAGTATTTAAATTTTGGGATTTTTGCTCCACCAGCACCAATAGCTGCAATTTTAAATATTTTCAATTTCGCACTTTCACTCCCATTTCTCCTAAACTAATCCGTTTTTGAAAAATCTTAGTATGCAGTTTTAAAGAGGTTTACAATATCTTTCGATCAAGATATAAATGGTTAGCAGATTTTCAATTCTACAGCTGTATATTGTAGTCTCCTTTCGCACCACAGTCTCGGTGCTTATCATCACTACGTGGACTGCCGTCCACATTGATGGTAGTATTTAAAACTGGTTGTAAGCACGGCTCAAACTCGTAGTTAACATTAATAGTTGACTTAGGGGCTATCTACTTATATATCGATAAGTATGTACACCCAAAAAAAAAAAAAAACAAGAGTTTAACCTTTCTACGCGTTGTCTTAAAAGTATACTCAAGCAGTATAACGAGTTTAGTATAGATTTTATACTTCAAAATATCAAATGTATACTCCAAAGTTTAGTTTTTATACTCTATAGTTTCATATATATTATTTTTATACGAACCTACATCGAAAATTCGATAACATATCGCGTTAGCTGGAATTTAGTGCTTTTCTGTTTGTCGCGTTAGTGATTATTCTGAAATATTGGTGCAGATGAGTATAAAATTTATACTTTCGTAGTATTAAATTGATAAGCATCTTATTAAGAAATTTTTGATACTGAAGAGTATAGAATTCATGTAACAATCGTCTACGTTATATGATGATTTTTTTTTGGGTGTAGTATTTAGAAATATAAATATCTATGCAATTATCTTCCTCTCAAAGTGTGGAACCAGATCTTTCTAGAGCGAGCAGTCCTCTAAGCATAGAATTAGTTTGAGAATCGCATAGAAGGGCACTATGTACCTCCCACCCTCACCATTCGTTCCCCCGATTTTCTGGCCGACCGTCTCCGCTTGTGTTGCCTTCATTGTTTGAGCTACAAACTCGCATCGGACATTAAGGACGGAGGAGGTAAACAGAAACGATTGTCAAGACATTCATATTAGTGTGACAAGTGTTCAAACAGAGTTACGTACATGAATAAAGCGTGCAAACAGGGAAATAATATTGATTGGTTGGGTCGAGGAAGTGGAAAAAATAATGATAGATAAGCTTTAGCCAACAAATACAAACCAAATCTAGATTCCGTAGAAACTTAAGAAGAACCCAGCTCAACTAGGCCATCAATATTGGTGACATTTTAGTAGTTAAGCAGATTCGCGAGGGACATAAATCGCTAGTTGGAGTGAGCAAAAAAACTCCTGATTAAGTGTGGCGAAAAGTGAAGTAATCCATTCTGCTGTCGCTCCAACTCATATACATATGACCATAAATTCAGCTTAAGATGGCCTATCAAAAGTTTGCAATCTGTGCAGAAGACTTCCCGCTAAACGCTAAACGGGCTGGAGATTTCTCCGGCGAGATACGCCACATGTGTCGGGCTGTCCAGGTTGATCTATTCAAGAATTACGTATTCCTTTCGGCTGGGTCAGCTTACCTACCTCTCTCCAGCTTAGCTTAGCGTCGTGTTCAAGGTAGAGCGAAAATTTGCAATTAAATGAAATGAAAATTTCATGAGCTTGCCCCCGCCCAGGTGCGTTGAACCGTCCGTCGCGTTCTCCAGTGTGACCACAAAATGTTGAAGGAACCCCTCAAGCCGAGCGGTACGGCAAACGGGTTTCTCTGGGACATTTTCGCCTCATCTTTATGGGTTGTACCCGCTCTTTATTGCAGCTCTGATTTTTGCGCGTATCGAATGAACAGGAATTCGGTCAAAAATGTATTTTGAGCGCAAGCAAGTGCGCAAAAAATACTAGAGCCATCATCACCAAAGTCCAACCAACTGAGCAGGAGCAGGAGCTCGGAGCAGATAACAGAACTGAACGCAGCCTCAAGAGATTTTAGCAGGAGAAGGTCCTTCTCCACAGCCCGACCAACTGCCAGGGACAAGCCACTTGTCCCCAGCCGACGGGAAGCGATTCAAGAAACGGCCCCAAAACGGCGACCATTGGCTACCAGAGGATGAAGCGTCGCTGGTCGAACAACGGCGGCTTCATGCGCCTGCCGGAGGAATCCTCCTCTGAGGTCACCTCCTCCTCGAACGGGCTCGTCCTGCCCTCGGGGGTGAACATGTCGCCCTCGTCGCTGGACTCGCACGACTACTGCGACCAGGACCTATGGCTCTGCGGTAACGACTCCGGCCCGTACGGCAGCTCCAACGGCAACGGCCTGAACCACCAACAACAGCAGCAGCAGCAGCAGCAGAGCGTCATCACCCTGGCCATGCACGGCTGCTCCAGCACCCTGCCTGCCCAGACGACCATCATCCCGGTAAATGGCAATGGCAATGGGAACGGGAACGGAGCCACCAACGGCTCCAACTCCAACGGCCACTACGTGCCGGGTGCCACTAATCTGGGAGCGTTGGCCAACCACGGGCTGCTCAACGGCGGGCTCAACGGAATGCAGCAGCAGATGCAGAATGGCCACGGCCTCATCAATTCCACCACCCCCTCGACGCCCACCACCCCACTCCACCTGCAGCAGAACGGATTGGGTGGCGGTGGCGGGGGCGGCGTAGGCCTCTCGGGCATGGGCCTGCTCCACCATTCAAATGGCAACTCGAATGGCCTCATCGGAAGCGGCGGAGTGGGAGTAGGAGGCGGCGGCGGCGGCGGCATCGTTGGTGCAGGAGGCATGGGCATGGGAATGCAGCACACGCCGCGGAGCGATTCCGCCAATTCCATCTCATCAGGTAAGACTAATAGTGCGCTTTTCAGGAGGAGCCCAGTTGAGCGCTTCATATCGATCAACAAATCATTCCAAATTATATTAAAATACACTACTTTCTTGGTGTACAAGTAAAGAAAGAAAAGCTTGCGGATTTATTATATTACAATGTAGACCAACGATCAGCAAAGTTCTCTGTGCAGCCTCTGCCGGCACACCAACAGTATGCGCACAATGTTTTCATTCCACCAGTGCTGACAAATTGTACATTTTAGCCTTGTTTAGCGTTAAACAGTTTTTTTTTCCTTCCCCATATCGTTTCTTGCGTTTATTCTTAACTGTCAATGTATTGCCTGGGCACCATTGATCTACATCTAACATTTCATAAATTTATAAGAAACCCAATTCAATTTTGTAAAGAATTAAATAGGCCTATAATGAAGTACCATTTTATGAGAAAGTTTTAGTCAAGGAAGCCTAAGATAATATTCCAAAAGAAAGCTTAAGAAATATTCAGAAAGCCAAGAAACTTTACGCAGACATTAAAAATATCACTTTAATTTTTATCTTGACCTACCGTCGAATTTCAAGTGTTCCGTCATTCTCCCCCGGTTGAGTGACACGCCCATGTTCTGTATCTGAAGTGCAGAGCTCACCAATTATATTTTATTACACGAGTGCATTTTATGAGGCTCTTTTTATGGTGCGAGTATTTCTGGCGATTCCCCTATCTTCGCTGCTGATGATGCGAGCGAGCGAGCGAGTCTTCGGAGCGGGCTCGCCGAGAAGTGCACTCTCCGCACGCACACATGCTCAGAGCATTGTTGTCCGGCACTATCAGCCGCTGCAGCGTCACGGAACAGTGCCCGTCATATGTACCTTTGTGTGTGTGTACACATTCGCACAACTGCAGCGGGCCATGTGCAGAAGAAAGGGCTGTTTGGTGGCTGCTGCTGCCGCTGCTGCTGATGCAACGAACCTACCTCAAGTCGTTCTATATTTAGGGCCTCCCCGCAGCGAGCAGTCGGATAAGGGAGTACGGGGAACTGGTGGAACTCTGCTCGGTCCTGTGATTCTTCGTTTCCTTGCCTTTTCCTTTCGCTTCCTGCTGGCGGTGCAACTGCACTCGGTGGGCACGGCTGTTGTGACGTCACTTGGCTGCTTCGTGCTCGCCTGCGCTCGTTGCTACGGCACTGACCTCGTGCCAAATGGGGAAACCAGGTCAGGTCAGGTTGGGTCAGGAGCAGCGGGACAGCATTTGCATCTGACCCAAATTGAGGGAGGACGTGTGCGGGTAGTTCAAGGCCAGCATCTGCAATCGATGCATCTTGGTTAGTGTCTGGGTCAAGAGGAGCTCTTTGTCCACGTCCAGGAGAGGGTCTGCTGCCTTTAAGTGGGTCAGGTCAAGGCCAGGACTGGGCACGTCCACATAAAATATAAAAGGTCACATTGCAAGTGCTTAAATTAAATTAAATTAAAGCAACGTATAAATTAAAATTAAAAAGTCGAACCTTAGCTAACTGATAAACTTAAAAAGTTTTCAGGAAGAACTACATATGTATGTATGTATATCTTAAAGCTCCAATTAAAAAGATTATATTTTATGTAGGATTGGTATTAATGGGAGAGTATCCCTGATATCGATCTATATCAGGATCTAGTATATTTTAATAGTAAGGTTGTTTAGGGCTTGGCTAAAATGGAAAAGAAAGAGGCGGTCACACTTGTCAAAGGAGAAGACGAGAGTACAGTTGAAGGGGTGTAAAAGAATCAGAGACATTAAGAGGAAAACGTGTTTAAAATATAGGATATACAAAGTGTTAAATTAAGAACGCCAGATTAAGAAATACATTTGTAACTATCTCACTAAAGATAAATTAAACCCTACATTTATATCAGAGATCCAGACAGATCCAGACATAGCGTCTTACACTTTGGGTTTTTTGGAATTGAGGAAGTTATTTTATTTTAAAATTTAAATCCTTTAGTTTCCTAATAGAATCCAAGAGGATAGAGTTAAGGACAATCATAAAGCTTGTGTAAAGTTTGTAAATGATGGTCTTTAATTTTATTGATTATATATTTCTTATTTTATTCAGCGTCTGTTTCTTCTTCTTCTTTATCAAGTGAAGTTGCCTGCGCCTCCTTCCAATATTTATCGTGTTATCGATACTATAGCGTACAGAACTATCGAATACATACAATATTATATTCTCTAACAAGATGTTCACACTTAATACTACTTACATAAATCATAACAACATGGTCACACTTAATAACACTTAATATATACATATATGTTTACAAGTTAAACATTTTCTGAAGCATCGATACGATCGATAGTCAAAGCATCGATGTTTCACAACCTTCACCTTTCTGCACAGCCTTGGCTGTGAACTGGGTCCGCCCAAAAACTCAAAAATGGGTCACATACTGCAACTGGGCCAGTTTTCTGAGCCCAAAAACAAAACAATCCGCAAGGACTGGCCACTCTCTCATTTGTTTGGTTTGGCCCGCTCTTGCAGAGCTTGCTGTCCCGTTCTGTCTCACGGGCGCCGTGGCAGCCAAAGCTCAAGTACATGACCTTACTCTCCTGGGAGAGAGATTTTGGTTGCAGCAGCAGCTACAGCAACAACTGACGCTCGTGCTCTTTGCACAACTGTTGTGCGTCTGTCAGTACTTCGATTCCATTCTGGCAACCTTATTTGCATTTCTTTTGTCAAACTTTCTGGGGTGGCTCGATGATACACATCTCGTATGCTTCTATGACATAATTCGCTCAAAACATGGAATCCCGATTCCCAAGGACGGCAGCGAAATAAAGGTGAAAAGCAGTTAAACAATGTCAGGGCGCTCCGCTTAAACAAAATACTCGTACTTGCGAACGATAAAACCAGAACGATAACGCCAGTTGTCAAGTTTTTCTTATTTATATATTTCAGCTTTTTTCAACTTGCACTCGCTCACACCAATGCAATTACCCGCCAGTACATGCCTGTGTGCTTGTGTGTATGTTCGCATGACGAAAAAATTGAGGTCAATGATTTTGTGCCGCCATTTCACAGTGGTGTTGCTGTTGTTGCTGTTGCCGCCGTTGCCTTTGCTGTCAGCAATCGGCATTCGCGATCAGGCAAACACGAAGCACTTCGTGTGCCAGCGAAGCGAAGCGCCAAGAACCCGAGCCCCAAGTAATGAGCGTGAAAACTAGTCGCTCTCTCTCTCTCTCATTCGGTCTCTCCCCATCTCTTCGTCCGCATTGCTCACTCTCTCCCCGTTCGACTGCAGTTGTATCCGCCGACTCCCTTCCTCCGCGATACCACACCCCACCACCCCCACCACAGCCCACAGCACACTGTTCGATACATTGTGTCTACAATTGTTGTAAACGAGATGTTCGTTATGTCGTTGTTGTTGCTGGCTGGCTGTTTATTTGTTTTGTTTGTTTGCAATTGCAGTGACATTGATAAGTCCCTCCGACAGTTGCTTGACTTTGACTTTTAGCAGTGTTTGTGTTTGTTTATATGTCGCAAAACTGATATTAAGACGTTAAGATACATATATGTATGTATGTACATATGTATGTATGTATGTAGAAATTAATTCCCATCCAATAAAAGAAAATTACCGAAGTCGAACATCGCCAGATTGACATTCCGCAGTTCTTTGTAAGAGATCTTATCAAAACTTCTCAATTAATTTAAACAAGTAAGAAAGATACAGTCGAGAGTGCTCGACTGTAAGATACCCGGCTTACACTAAAAGGCAATTAAAAATTGTCCATACATTATAATAGTCTACTTCGATACTTCTTAAAATAAATCGCCTCTCGAATTAGCTCCCGACCTAAACAATTTAATGTCATACTTAAATATGAATGAAACATTTTATAGGAACACATAAAAACCCGCTCGATCGCGTCAAAAAATGGATTATGTTATTTTTTGTCATTTCTTGCTCTATTTTTTTGTCATTTCTTCTGTTGTTGGCGCCATTATATCGCACGGTCAAGGATCGAATGCGCCACCTGTCGGATACAGCTTGCAAAATTCTAACTTTATTGCTTATATCTCCCATGTTTATCATCCGATTTTACTGAAATTTTCAGGAAACGGCCGCTCTATTTTATTCATTTATTGTATCTATTAACTTTAATCCGAAAATATCGAGTATAGCTTATTTAACATTTTTTATGATTTTTGAGGGCGGAAGTGGGCGTGGCCAAATTTTAAAACAAACTTGATCTGCGTGCAACAGATTCGAATGTTGTCACCAAATTTGGTAACTCTAGCTCTTAAAGTCACTGAGATCTGTTGTTTCACACGGACGGACAGACGGACATGGCTAAATCGACTCGGCTGGTGATGCTGATCAAGAATATATATGTATACTTTATGGGGTCGGAGATGCCTCATTCTACCTGTTACATACATTCTCGGTTCTGCAGTTTTGCCTTTTCCTCATTTTTAATTGTGACGTCACATTCTTTTTGGCTATTTTCGTACTATTGCTGCTAAATGAGAAATTGTAAACAAGAGCGAGAAAGAGGGAGAAGCTCTCTGCAAGTGCAATAAAGCAAAAGGCAACAACTATCAACTAACAACCTCTCGCTCCCACCGCCACACTAGACGAACACGTTTTTATAGGTTAATGACACAACCGGCCTGCAGCTGTGACTAAAAGCAAGTCAACGCAACTAGAAATGCTTTATAGATGTATGTACATGCGATCACATCTGCTGGTGTGTGTTGGTGCATAAAATGTAAAATTCGATTAAAGTGAGCCACAATCACGCGCAGCTGGTACAGCGAGCGACATGAAGAGTTCGGAGACAGAGAGAGAGAGAGAGCTTGGCGTGATCAAAATAATAACGGTCTGGTAAAATGATTTACCTTATCCAACACTTTTGTTCCAAGTTATTATATCCCGGAGTTGATGCAAAAATGTGTGTTGGAAAACAACGAAGTTATATTTTTCTATTAACTCTTCGATAGTTCCTATATAGTCCAATCTGGCCCGTTCTGACCTATACTACCTGCAATAGAAAGATATCTCAAAATATTCATTCAGAGAGCTCTAATCCTGAGAGACCTAGTTTGCGTAGAGACATTCAGATGGACGGTCAGACTGACATGCCCAGATTGATTCGACTGTTGATGATGATCAAGACTATTAATAAATAAAATATAGGCTCGGAAATATTTCCTACCGTCTATAAAAGTCGAAAAAAAAATTAAAAATCGCGTAAAAACTCTGGTTTCACTACAGATACACTACAGCTTCACTAGTCTTTGAAAAACAATCCTAGTGGCATTAACATTGTAAAGTTAAGGTCGAGATCATATTTTAACGAGTATCTTTTTATACCCTTGCAGAGGGTATTATAATTTTGACCAGATGTTTGCAACGCAGTGAAGGAGGCATCTCCGACCCCATAAAGTATATATATTCTTGATCAGCATCACCAGCCGAGTCGATCTAGCCATGTCCGTCCGTCCGTCTGTCGGTTTCTACGCGAACTAGTCTCTTAGTTTTTGAGCTATTGAGCTGAAATTTTCAGCATAGTCTTATTTCTTTAGCACGCAGTATATATGTCGGAACGGAATCGGACTACTATATCCTATAGCTGCCATAGGAATGATGGCGAAATTAATGTAAACAAAATTTTAACTTCTCTGTTTTTCAACGTATTTCTATAAATTTTGAGATATAGAAGTTTTTTATGCTTCTAGAATTACGGTTTTAATTTTATTAAGATCGGACCACTATATCATATAGCTGCCATAGAAGCGATAGGTCGATTTATACGAAAATGTAAAATTCTACATGTAAATTTTAAAATTTACAAAATTCGATGTTTTTTCAACATTACTAAAATGGTTCGATTTTCAATGATCCAATTGCAGACTGCAAGGGTATACCAACTTCGGTTTACCGAAGTTAGCTTTCTTTCTCGTTTTTTTTTAAATTGTTTGGAAGGGGCATCTTTAATAGAAAAGTACTGAAGAATCCTCCTTTTTGGGAACTTTCTATTGTGATATCTAGCACTGATCTCTACCCACTGTGCGGATAAAAATATTGTACATTTTTATAGAATAGGCCAAAAACTATGTCAGTAGTGTGTATGCACAAATGTTGTCCAAAACAAAAAGCTAAAAAAATAAATTGTGAAATATTTGTATATGAAAGATATACACACACCCATCCAAGTGCGCGTGTTTGTTTCTATTCTTGATTTGCCGCAGAGAAAGAAAAAGTGAAGAGAAAGGCATAGAGATAGAGAGAGAGAGAGAAAGCACACAGATATAATAATAATCAAACGAAAAGCGCAAAAAGAATAACCAAATATTCCAAGAATACCCGGCGTTAGGCAACAGCTAAAGGTGAGCAAAGGGATCGGATCGCATGGCTCTGCAAGAGTTTTGTAAGCGGCATTCTGCCTCAATCAAGGCTTCAATCACCGACCAACTAACACACTTGCAAGCCTCTCCCTCCAATTAGTAGTGAGGCACTCTCTCGCAACAACTTTCTACTCCTCTACACTCCCCAAAACGAGTTTCAGCCACACTCTCTGTATCTCACAGATACAGGCACGGATTCTGCTTCTTAACTTTCTTCTTCACTTCGAGCTTGCTTAAAAGTCATCAAGTTGTTGTCTCACTTTCTTTCTGCCGCGTCTGGCTCTCGCTATCTCTCTCGCTAGGTGAAAGTTGTTGTTGCCCGCCGCTCGTCGCTGAGCCATGATTTTCCACTTTTTCTTTGCTGCATCTCGGCAAAAAGAGCCGGCAGCTGGCTAGATGCTGTGAAAAACAATTTTTGATTTATGCACTCCTGATTGCTTGCAATTTCCCCCTTCACCATTCGACGTCCCACCTGCTGTAATCATTTCTGCATGAATTTCCCATTGTTCGCTGCCCGACTGACGATTTTGAACTTGAAATCAGCTGGCGGACAGCCTTTGGGCCGAAGGGGAGGCGGCGTGGAGCAGAAGGCTCTTGGGGATCGCGAACAAAATGCAAGGAGAAATCTCGTAAGTGCCTCTACCGTCTCTCGGCTGAATTAAAAATGCAAAATAGATTTCTGCGATCACGCTGGAAACCTGTGTAATTGATTACTTTCATTGATGGTGATCGCGTTAGGTTGGCATTCAACATAACTAAAGTATTGCTTAAATAAAATATATTTTAATATTTTTATTGATTTTTTTTTTAACAAAACTAATTTTGTAGAGTGCTTAGCGTTTGTAGAGGTTTTTATGAGTTTGTGAACCAATTTTAAATTTCCATGATACCTAGAATGAAACTTTTTAGATTAATTTAAGATCATTCTTCATATAAAACCGGGTATCCCATAGTCGGCAGGCTTTTCCCTTTCTCTTGTTCTGCTTTTGTTTCTCGTATGTTGGTCAATGGCAGCATTAGCCCTCATTCTGGTTGATGGCTCCTAGGGATTGTTTTTATGGTCTGTCAATGGTCTCCTCCTTATTTACTTTCTAAAGAACACCAATAAAAAAAACTTTAGTCTAACTCCCGGCATTGACACCAATCGGGCTTCAGTTACGTACGTGTTCATGCAGCCCAAATAAAACATTTGGACATCTATACTTTGCAATTATTTTAATTTGCACTTATAATTTGCCTTTGCACATCATGTCTGGCAATCAAATTTGTAGCTATGTACCAATTAATTTAAAATATGATTAATCATCAACGCTGCTTAGTGTGCTTTGTGTGGTATCACACCCCACCTGATGATGAGCTCATTAAAATCATTTTCGACCATAATTTGCTATGTCCGACGAAAAGTGATTTGGCTTTCCATATTTGGTTGAGAGTATGGTGTGGGGCTTAACCCTTGACCCACCGCACTGCCGAAAAGTTGTCACGCAAAGTTTGGCAATCGGAAATATACCGCGAGAAAATGAGGTCGTATGAATATTCCTACAATATTATTATTTAATGCGCGAAAGATGGAAAAATCATCTAGATTAAACACTTAGACCCAATATTCTTTTAGCGCTTTTTCTAAACTTCAATTGACCGAAACTTTTTATTCTCTCTTTACAGGTATGTGTAAACTGAAAAAAAAAATACAATGAGCCAACACGTTATCACAGCTTTTCTGATTACGCCCCACGAGCGTCAGCGGGTAAGCCCACCGAAGGGGTGAAATGCGGGGGTTGTGAGGGAGCGGTGTCTGATAGTGCGTGCCTGAAAGTAGGTCAGACCCGGCCAACAACAAGGGCATTAGGTAAGAGTTCCCGCTCAGCATACTCGCGAGATGGAACAAAATACTTGAGGAAACTCCAAAAGCCTCCCCAATTAATATACCTCTGCAGTCCGCCATCGAAGGGCAGAGTAAATAAGTGAAGCTGCTGGTGGTAATTTCTATTTCAATTTATCGTTTCTTTCGGCGTAACGTTTCACAATCAATTAATGAACTTACTTTCCCACTCCACCCAAGCAAACGCGATCGTTTTGGGGTTGGGGTTGTAATGAAAGGGTTTATCGAACCATTTTCCTAAGTGGATTCGTTCTGTGCTTAATTGATCATTGAATTGGCTACTTCTAGCTCAATTAAATCGGATAAACCGTTGACTTGTGCGGTATCTCCATGAACAGTTAGCATTTCTCAGACAGATAAACTTCCAGTTAAAGGTGTTTCTCTAAGGGGCGGTTTCTGTCCTCACTGTAAAGTCCAGGCTAAGAAAATTTGGATTTCTGACGTGTAAGAGTTAACACTGACAGGGACCAACAGAACAAGAAGAGACGGCATCTTCCTTGTGTGCTTAACAGCACAATTCGGTGCTTAACATCACAATTGCGTGACTAACAGAGCTCTGTTACTCTTTCGCGTTCGGATAAACTTACAGGAGGGCAGAAACCCGATTTGCCTTAACGAAAATGTATGTATGGGTCAGGGACTTTGACAGTGATAGAAGAACTCGACGCTAAGTGTCTTACTAACCCTTGTCCAATAACTGTAATTAGGACTATCACACTTTTTTCGACCGCCACATGCTGACCCACAGCTTGCGTGCCACCGACCGACGACGTCACAATTAAATACTAAACATTGACCCGAATCTGTCCATTAACCCAAATGCCGAACTCGACTTCGATCGAAGTGTGCACCCCGAGAAGCCGGCGATAGGCTGATATCGTTGGTTATCGCCGGGAATGCATCTTGCGGCAGCCCGAACCAACGGAACTCTAATCGCCGCCGCGCAGCAACAACTATTGCGGACGGACTCGGATTCCTCCCGCTCTGCGGGTATATGTATCTCAGAAAGTAGGGCAGCACTCAGCGCAAACGAACAATAACTCAAATTCGAAACGCTCACGCATTTCCGACGCTCACCGCAGTGCGTGGGTTGAAGCGGGAAGGCAGAACAGCTGTAGGGCGGCATGGCGGGAGGCCAAGTACCGACGACTGTTGCGTTAGCCGTCATCTTTCGCTCTTTCGTAATGGGTCGAAATGTGATTTGGTTCACATAGAACGCACTTCGAGAGCGAAAAAAGAAAGAGTTTTCGTAATCAGTTCTATTCCGTTTATCGCCGCCGAGATAGCTGAGCATCTCGCAAGAAAACGTGAATGGGAATGGCGAGCGTTGCTCTTTCCCTCTCTCTTCGATTGACTAGCTCCCTTTAGCTTTCTCTTCAAACGTTCGTTATCGTGTCAAGTCAATATAAACAAAGCACGGTGCTGGAACTCAACTGACTATTGTGCTAATCATATGCTAAGAATTCACAGAATAATTGCGAGCCAAGAACGGGTTAGCTGATCGGTCAACTGATCAAAAAGAGCTGATAATAAATTAAATTGTGGCACTACTTAGCTATTTGGACTTCCTATACATTACTAAATATGTAAAGTTCGATTATTAGGATGGACTAGAAATTTTTCATTTAAAATTTCATTACAGTGTCATCAAAGACCAAAATAATCACTAAGATGCCGTATGGCCATACATTTGCATTGCAATATGCAAGCAATTTTTCTGCAAACGACAAGTTTGCACCCCTCTCGGTAACTTTTTTCGCTGGGATCTATATCTATATAAAAATCAATCCCTTACGCGAGACTATCGGTACTGGTTTCTGCTATGTGGATATGTAAATAATGCTGTGATGAGAGACAACGAACTAACTATGTTTTGTTTTGACGGAGCTATGAAAAGCAGACTCGCATTTCCTATACGCCAAACGTGTTTATTTCCCTTTGTTCGAAGGCATTTAGCCTTCACACTTGGCCAAAGAGTTCATGAACTGGCAGTCGGGTTTTGTGTTCACTTTTAACTTTTAACGATTTCGGTTAATTTGCAGTCGTCGTTGTTGCTTGGCTTGGCTTGGCTTTTATTTTTATTTTTACTTGGCGGGGTTCAAGTTCAGGGTCGTCGGGGTGTACTAAAAATGCAGGCCGAGAAGTGCGGAAGTCCCAGCGCTAATTATTTTAATTAGTCGCCTGGCATAAACATAAACTAGCCGCATTCGTTAGTTTCTGTCTCAGTTCGGTTCATTCAACTTGGGGACGGGGCTCGCACAGGCTGACCCGTGGACTGTCAGGGCTTGGGGTTGACGAGCCATTTATAAGTGTAATTGGGGCTGATGTTGATGCGTACTTTGCGTGCACCAAATCAATATTTTGGGGCGACCCTTCTCAGTAGCTCCGAGCGAATAGTTTTTTTTTTTTTTTTTTTGGAATGGCCTAATCAGTGTTATGGGAAGAGGAACAGAGAGGGCTAGAAAGTGACTGTCAACTTTCGCTTTGTAGTTTTGTTTGCTTCTCTTTCGTGGGTCTTATTTTTCGGGTGATAACACAGTGCCCCACAATCGTTCGGTTCAAATTGGGGTTAGTTCCTGTGTGTTGGTGAGCGCACAGACATTGTAGATACCAGCATTTAGTTGATAATGCACATTTGTGCTATTTATTTTGCTATAAAAACACTGCTCTTTTTTTCTTTCTTAATATAAACAATATTCCGTCGCTCGCTCCACGTACGCGCCTTCGGCTTGATTGTGCCCCGTGTTTTCTTCGCCTCTGATAAGATAAGGCGGCTCGGCTGGTCGTAGTAAATTCTCGTATACGGAGCGAGCATATAGAATATATAGACCAGATCGCCCCAGGCAAGTGGAATGCACACGCCAGTTCTGGAGAATGAAATGAAAGCGAAATTCTTTGTTGACAGGGACAGGAAGTGACTTCAAGTGGGTTTTTGCTCGAATGAGCGACCATTTTTGGAAAATATTAGCAGTATCAATTGGATACTGTGTCCCCAAATTACCCATATGTTAAGAAGAAGGCTAACAAGAATGTCGATCGGACATTCAGTCATTCGATTCGAATGGAATATTCCTTGTATCTCTTCATAGCTTCATAGCTTATAGCATTTATTTCTTTTCCTTTGACTCTCGGGAAATGTGGTTATTCAAGGTCCTATTGATACATCTGGTAATATTTTTGTCATTTTTAGGTTAAACAAAAAAGCACGGATAAAAAATTATCGCAATTACTCGCATAATTTTGTTTCGCTCATTACTTTTCTGTGCTAAAAGTTTTGTTGTTCAATTTAAACAATACATTCGTGCCGTTGTCAGGGGCTAGCCTTGTAACATATTATTTTTATATATTTTTTTGTTTATTTCTCGTTTTTATTTTTTTTCTAAACAAATAAGCAGCAAGTGCGTGCTTGTTAAACATTTCGTTTTTTATGTTTATACATTTTTCGGCTTAAAATTTATTTGTTTAGCTTGAACCGTTTCTCTTAATTTTTTTGCAAAGACCTTCATGAAACAGCAGCTACCGCTGCAGAGCGATAAAAGTAACAAAAGCAGCACCACGAGCTACACCCACCACAGACAATCGATGGAATCAAAGAAATTTGTAACGCGAAACTCTCAGACTTCAGACTGGGTCTCGGGCTGCGTTAGCGTTAGCGTTAGCCTTCGGCTTTGAGCTGGGAGCTGGCAATTGATGCCTGCGGTTAGAGCTGACACAGTTTCAGGCACTTTTACTTATGCGCCTTGTGTGGGGATATTTTATATAATTATGACGATCACTCGCCCCAAGTGAAGTGTGGCGGAGCAATTAAGAAATTACTGGGTAATTGCAGTCGCCAGCCAGTCAGGCAGCTATCCTCCCACACACAAGCCAATACAGTTTGGTGGCTGCTTTCTTTTTTCCTTTTTGTTTTGGCGCGCTTAAAGCTGATCACTTGTGTATTTTCTTGGAAGGGACGCTTTCGTAGAGTTAGAGTGACCAACCAGCGTTTCAGATAGAGTGTGTGCAGAAAATAGTGTTGCCAGATGGCGCAGTTAGACTCAAATTCAAATTATTCAAAAAACATTTGACTTGACTTCTACGGCTTTTATATATTTTCTTGGTTCTTGTTGTTGGGCTTCCTAATTTCATATACTGTGATTTCGATTTGAATGTGCTGGTCGCTGTTGATTTTCTTGCTGCTGAATATAAATCGCGTCGGCACGGTCCTACAATTATTTTCGATTCGCATTGACGAAAATATACTACGAACGCGATGCGTACTTGAATTGAGCTCGCACACAAATGTGTGGGGAATTATATAAGAGTACATGGCGTATATACAGATATTTGCGAGTTTCGTGGTCAAGTGGAGGTAGAGGCAAGGGACAATAAGTTGTGAAGTATATACATTTATTGTTTAGTGTTTTGTTGTTTTTTTTTTTTGGGGTTTTGCCTTCATTATTTGCAGTTTTTGGTTTTCGTTAGCCAAAACGAAGTGAGTACGGAGGGGAGTTTGCGGCGGAATGGAGAAGGGCATAGAGGTTGCTGGGAAATAACAACCATTAAAACGTGCTGCGAAAAAAACAGCGAGTATTAATCAAAACACGTGTTGCGGACAGTCTTGAGTAGAGTGCGAGGGGGAGATCGCAGGCCGCACATATCATATTACACAATTCACTGCACAACACTGTGTGTGTAAGGTAAAGGTCAAAATCTGCAACTGAATGGCTTGATTCGTTTGCCTTTTTGGTTTTTCGCCTTTTTCGTCTGCAAATGCGTTGATCGTATTGCTAATGTACCGTTAAAGATTGTTTAATTTAAACCTAAGGTTTTGTTTGCTTTGTTCGAATAAATTTGGACAGCGGGAAGGCAAGCGATCAATCACCAATTTTATGAGCTTGCGACAAGGTCAGTGTCAAAGTGCCGTGCGGATGATCTGGAGAACTGAACTTTCTTTGTTGGGAAAATCATTATTTTGTAGAAGCGAAATGCAAAACTTAACTTAAAGTACATGCCGATCACTTTGGTCATTAATTTGTGCCCACTAATTGGCTTCGTTCTCAGAAACTTTCAATTATTACGCATACGCCTGGTATGACGACGGCGAGCCAAGACGCTTGAACGACTGAGAACCGCCAGCAGTTCGAGTAACTAAAGCAAAGTTGTGTTTTTATAATTCCCATCAGGTTTACCATTTAGTTTTGTTATTGTTATTCCGATTGTTTTGGTTGTTGGGGATGGTAACAAAAAAAAAATCGTTAGAATTTTTTGCTGGCCAAAACGGTCGTTGACCCGTCCGGCTCAAGGTTAAATGTTGATGCGTAATAAAGCAACAACACAGCAACACAAGACGCTTCACACTTTTGGCTCAATACGTGTGTGCCGGCCACAAAAATAAAGAAATAGAAATAATAATAATAATACAAACCATGTGCGTGCTGCCCCTCGCAATGCGTCTCGCTTCCACGATAATATTACTATTTGAAAAATTTACTATAGTGCTGGTAAAGGTAAAGCAGTGGAGGGAAGTATTCTGAATAGAAGAATTTATATTTGGACGTTTTTGGTCTCCATTTCTGCTGCGTCAGCGCACACGCGATTTCTATTTGCCATTGCTGTTCCTGTTACCCCTTGTTCTTGATTTTGGCCATTCTTATTGCTCTATCCCCCACCCCTTACTCGGGTTATTGTTAACTAGTTTCGTTTGAAATTACGTGGACGAAATGATTATGATGTTGATTGTGATTATCATCATTCCATTTCAATGTCAAAGCGAAATTATTTTTTCTGTTTATCTTAGAGTGGCTTTCGACCGCCCGCCTCCCTTTCTCTCGCTCTGCTTTGTTGCTTTTAAGCCATGTGTGAGTCGGGCTTTTGTTCTGTTCTGTTTTTTCTTCCTTTGTCTAAACAAAATTATTATTTCGGGTGTGTGTGTTGTGTGTTTTTCTATTAAAATAACAAAGCCGCAATCAAAAGTGATTTATTAAATTTTCTAACAATTTTGCTTCCATTCCCTTTTGCGGTGGCCATTTACACTGTTTTTTGTTTATTTTTTCAAAGTATACGCTTTGCTGGGTGCTGATTTTTTGAGTTTTTCTATCTTCTCCCACTCTAGTAAGTTTGCTGCCTAAGTCTTTTGATTTTCACAGACTCTATTAACTGGGTTGGTTGTTCAAGTAAAAACAAATTCCGAGCAAAGCCGAGATACGAAAAGTAAATCCGTCTGGTTCAACTCAAAAATATATCTGCACAGATATGCGGGGGCAGCTAACGGTACTTGGTATTTGTAGATATGGTCATGCCTTATCTCTATGTGGGTAGTTCACATCAACACTCACTGGGAACTCTCGTCGACCCCATTAAAAAATATCTAATTGTCTTTGTCGCATTTCATGATTCGAAGCCATAAATTTATAATTATAATTTTAAATCAACTTCCATAGGCCGGCAGGCAGAAAGCACGAAGAACGACGCAGCTAAAACAAAAGATCAGAAGCCAGAAAATGAAATGAATTCAGTCGAAACAGCAATGGCCGTATAATAATAATAATGATCATAGTTTGAAGAAGGAGAGAATGCCAGAGTTAGAGATTCGTAATTCGAGGCTAAAACGATTGATCCTTTGTAGTTATAACACAATTCGGATCTACTATCCAAGGTTTAACCGTCAGCAAGCAAGCAAGCTTCCACGATCCTTTGCGAAAGCTTTCCCCTACTGACCCCCAGTGCCAGTACAATCCCCAATGTCCAAGTCCCGATCAAGATCAGGCCACCTGCCATCGCATCAACCGGAACCGGAGCTCAAAGACGCATTTCCAATGAGCTTGCTGTCGGCCAAAAGGGCCGAAACGGCCATCAGCGGCAGCCGTCGCTTGACTAAATTTATTTCAATCCTTTAAGCACTAATTTTAAATTAGATTCCAATTGCTGCCGTCTTCGTGGTCGTACCAAGGCAGTCTGCCCTCGAATTGGCAGCTGTTGCGGTCGCCAGTGAAGCATCTGCCACGACATTGGTTCCGTCCTCGGCGGCTATCCTACTTCTACTTGGGCCTGCCTGCTCCTGCCCCTGGCCAGTTATTTATATTTTTAAGTAGTTGGCAAATGCTGTTGATCCTTCTTTTTTGAGTTCTTGCGATTTTTATCGAATTTGAACATTTAATTGGCTGCAGCAAAATGCCAAGACAAAAGAACAACGTACCAAGAAGGCTCGAATGCAAAACATTTGCTTCCAGCTCTCCTTTAGCGGCCGGCCGGCCGGCCTGCCTTATCTGCATCTGCCTAATAATTGGCTTTCCGGCATAGAGACTATACGCTCGGGCTCACGCAATGGAGACTCGGTGTCAAAGTGGATGACTCAATTACTCATCCCGCTCATATATTACGCATACGCAGTGGGTGGCGCCAGTCGGAAAGGGCAGCAAATATTAATGGTTGAAAATAGTCGGCACACGCAATAAACAAATGCTTAAGGAGCACAGTATATGTTAGTCAGTCTCTGGTTCACCAATAAAATCAGGATATAATTGTTCTGGTGACAGCTTAGAGGCTCTTAAACTTAAAACTAAGTTCGCTTTGAGAGATCATTTTTTGTCAATTAATGTGTCTGTTTGTTATATTATCCCTGCCACAACTTTTAGGGACAGACTCTTAGCTTCCATTTCTGGAAGTATGATTAATTAGCACCACATTCTTGGGGCGTGACATTCTCGGCTAAGAAATGGCCCAATGCCATGCAACTCATGACTAATAAAATCCCCCTCGGCCCCTTCCCATCCCGAAACCGTAAAATGAAATACACAAAGCCGAAAAGCCGAAAAGTCGGGAAAAAGATCATGTGTAAAATGTGTGACATGAGCGGAGCCAGAGAAGGATGTGGACTTTGCATTCGCTTGACTCTTGATACCGAGCACACTCCGGACTCCGAACTCCAGAGGAACAAACAGACAGCACCCATTTGCTTGCACCCAGCCCCAGCACGCCCAAATAAATTGAGAACGGAGACAGCGAACAATTTTTAACAAGAAAACAATTTCTGAGATGGGTTGGGTTATGGATGGATGGCCAGGGAGAGGGGTGCCTGTGTCGTTTCGGAATGCATTTCCAGTTGACGCCAAAATTGAATCATTTGACAAAGCCTCTCCGGCGAGGACTCTGCCTCGAAATGCAAAATATGCGTTTAGGTAAAGGCGAGAGAACCGAAGCCGAAGGCTTTGACCCAATCTTAAGTGAAGAAGTTGTCGCGCAGATTGTAAAGTGGAAACGAGGCGGAGGCAGGCGTATGCAAAAATATGCAGGTCCCAATAAATCAAAACTGTGGCTCATTTGGCATTTATTTGACTCGGCCTCCGTCCCAAAGTCTGTCCGATCCCAGCAAACACATGCATATATAATGTCTACATACACTCATGTGAGCAAAGGGGACGGGACTCTTCGGTCATTTTTCCATATATATAAATACATATATGCTGGCGAAATGCAAAGCCAGAGTCATTAAAATGCGCAGAGAGAAGGGCTACGGGCCAAGGAAATTTGTCGGATTTTTGGTTTGCGGTGTGACAAATTTTTGTCTGCTTATATTAAACAACATTTGCATATATGTATGTGCATGCAAATATAATAAAAGAAAATGGTGAGACAGGAAATAGGGTCAGCAAAACAAAAAAATAAAAACCAACATTCAATATCTAGATACATTCTGAAAGTGTGGTTTCTTAGTCTTTGGTTCTTTGCTTTAGGCTCACGATTCTCACATATTTTCATTATCAACCTCCTTCACTTTCCGATGTAGAAATTTGATTTAGCAAGCAAAACAAAACAATGCGCGGAAAAATAAATCCGCAGCGTGAATTGAAATTCTAAACGAGCAGCAGGCATCGAAGTTGCACTGTCTTTCAGTTCCTTTTCTCTATATATCTTCATTTTTGATATTAACTCTCACTGGCACTCCGAATATTCAAATTCACAACGCCTGGGTAAGAGGTGTGTTTATTTCGAGCCACTTAATTTCTTATTTCTAACAATAGAAAGTATATTTAATCTATTTCTGAACATTTGGGAAATGTTTTGGCATTTCTAGATGGACTATAAATGTAATTTCAAACTTCTTGGAACTTTCAGTATTGTATATATTGTATATTTTTTTGTTTTTTTTGTTGTTTGTTTCAACATTCAGTTTAATAATGGTTTAATTTTTAGCATGTATGAATGAAAGGGTGTTGCCAGTTTCGGTGTCTTTTCTTTTAGTTTTCTTTTGGGGGCTTACTAACAAATATTTTTTGCACATTTCGTTCATCCTTCTTGCACAGCGGACATTTTTTGTAGCTTCTTATTTGTCGGTCCAACGGGTAAAATAATATTTTTTCCTTTTAATATATTATACACATACGAAAATTGTTGCCAAAAAACGAAGGAAAAAAATCATAAATTCCATTAATCATTTTGCAAAAAATAAATTCAGAAATCCTAAAAAAAACGAGGCAACTTTTTTGTGTTTGCTTTCTGTTTTGCTGTTTTGAAGAGCGCTGCCGAGCCAAGTTCAATAGAACTCGTTTTGAATTTAGTGCCTAAAACACGCACACACCAGAGCCCGGGCTAAGACCAACCTGGCCAAAATGGCGAGGTGGAAGGGGCAGTAGCAGCCATGATCATGCCTTTGGGGCTCTCTTTCGAGACTTGCGACTAGCGCGAAACTTGATTAAAAATTCAAGGCCATGTTGTGGCACAAACGAGCGTTTGAAGCTATACGATACGATGCGATACGAAACGAAAGCACGTAGACTAGTCAAGACCAGACCGGCGCAGACCCACCAGCTCCCGTGCCCCAAACCAGATTGGTTGTTTAGAAAGCGGCGGTGCAGCTCGTGTATCTGTAGCTGTATCTGCAAGATACACAGATACAGACCAGACCGAGATGGCGATAGAGATCGCTGCGCGCTCCGCTTGCCCAGTGCACTCGTTGCACTTGCCAAACCTACTTAGAGGCCGAAACTAGTTGCGGATTGCTGTTGGCTGAAAGTGGTTTCCATTTTAGCCGGTCCATGTGAAAAATGTGGCCGTGGCCACTTTTGTTTTGCACGTTTTCCTCTTCGGGTTTTCATTTTCCACGAGCGCCACAGTGAAGTATGTGCGATTGTTTGCTTTGTCTCTCTCCTTCTGATTTTGTTTCCATTTCCATCTTTACTTTTTTTCATTCATGGGTTTAATTGGATTTTTTTTTTTTTTTTTTAAATGCCCTCAGGTGGGCAACGCGTCCATAAGGTCAATTTTTTGCAAAGATCGAGCCGCGCTTGCCGCCTCCTGTAACTATAAATGGAATATATGTATCTCGCTCAGGCTGAAACATTTTCACTTTGCATAGACCAACAAGTTGCCAAAGAGGCTTGCTTCGCCCATCCCGCTTGGAGAACTCGCTTAATGGAACTCTGGGGGCAATTACACAATGCTCGGGAGCGCTCCTGTATCATTTGACAAACTGCTGCCTACTTGACAGCTTTAATAGCTCCAGTGCCTCCCAGGGCACCGTCTTGAAAGTCTTGAGCCACTCTGATGGCGGGGATGATGATGAGGCTACTTCTGGTGGTGGTGATCGCATGTTTATAAATAGTTTTAGCAACACTCGAGCTGAAAGAGATTTCAAAAGTTCTCGCTCAGTTCTCGATGCTCTCGAGCCTTACCTTGGGGCTCGGTTTCATTTACCCGGCCAAGAAAATCGCTTGGCTTTGGCCCGACTCTTGCCTGTAATTAAAGTGGCCAGCGGAAGTGAGCCGAGCTGTGAAGTTTAGCTGCTTGTGCTGTTTCTCTGCGGAAACGTAATGGGAGCTGCAAGCACTAGGCCGAACTACATAGCGTACATTTATTCCACATCGAACCCAGGCTTGATTCTGCTGCTTGGCATGTAATGACACATGAGTATATCGGAAGAAATTCGCCTATTCGCCCCAGTAGGGCCCACACAGTGGGCCCCTTTTATATCTGTACCTGTACTGGCGTAAATATCTTTGGTCATCGTCTCCCACACTCGCTCGAAATCTAGCAGCTGCCTTTGCGCAATTTCTTTTTTTGAGAGCGAAAAGGCATTTGACAGGCAGGCAGAAATCCTATGACTGACAAGTTGCCCCTTGACACACATTTTGTCATAGCAACGCCAAAAATAAAATTAATAAATTGTTTTCAATAAAAAAAAAAACAGCGAAGTACAAAGCGTAAAAATACGTACAACAATTTGCACAAAACACAAATGGCTTGTCGGTCTAGACCAGACAATTTGGCTGCTCACAGAAAAATATATCCAACGAGAAATGGGAAACAGCAAAACGGCCGCCATGGACCAAATGAGGCCTCTTAGGATTAGTTCACAATGAAAAAGGTGGAAAATTACGGCTATTAGGCTTAGGGTGAATATATTTCAGTGCGGAGAGACAAAGGGAGGCATGAGTGATGCTGCCCATGTATTAAAAACGTCAGGGAAAGCTCATAATTTCCACACCCTAACAGTTGTAATTTGGACAAATCTGTACAGGGACCCTATTTTGACTTTCCTGATATAGAAAAAAACTATATATCCATGTCTCTCACATACCTCTATTTTGAAGTCAACTTTATAGAGATTTTTTCCTAGAATAAGCCATATTTTCTCACATAACAAACTAAAAAACTTATTACTTACTATATATTTACTTATCTTATATTTGCTTATATTTTGTGATTTGACCACTTGATATTCAATTGTAGGCAAACTCAATAACACTGTTCTTACTTATTCATGTTTTGTTTTGATTGCTTTTAGATTAAGGGAATATCAGAATATTAACATATGCTGCCGCGTATATTTCTTAATTTTAGAATTAATTATATTAAATATTTTACAGCCTCTAATTTCTTTAATTGTTGGATTGAGAATTGTTGAAAGAATTGATCACTTAAAAAGGGAATCGGAACAAAATATTTTGACCAACGCGACAGGTGTCCCCTTCCTTCACAGATTTGTCCTGAAAAATATATATATATATTTTTTAAACCCAACATTTTTTGACGCAGAATGGTAGATGCATCTTCGTCGGGTAAAAATATGGCGACATCAGTACAGGGATCCAGTAGCCCACGATTTCCACTGAATTTATCTTGACGATATAAAAGTCGAAAATTAAATTGGTATTCGCATACTTGCTGAAAATACAGAATTCCTGGAAGTGAATTTTGTAATATCGAGCGAATGGCTCACCTCTTTCAGCGCCAGCCCCTCTTCCACTCGAAAGGTTTTTTGGTTCGTTTTACATCCAAAGGCGACGTTGTAATGCAATACGCCTTACGTACACATATGCGGAATATGTTTTTGCTGCACTCGACAAAAGAATTTCCCACAATGTCAAGAGCCAGGGAAATCGCGCATACGCACAGTTGGCGGCCGCCGGCAACGTTCAACGGGAAATTGTTTTGCATGGCAAGTGAAGCGTCAACGTGTTACGTTTTTTGCTTGTAATAATTTGTTGCAAATGTCTGCTTTTTGTGGGGGTGTAAACAAAAACCGAAAACTTTGGTTGGTCCTCTCCCCCTTGCCCCTTCCCCTCGTTTAGATACAAATTTCGAGTAAACAATTTTCCGATCGCCTTAGGTGCAGTTCAATGCCTTGGGAGCTGGTAAATTGTGCATAAATGGAAAAAATAACGCAGAAATCTGTATTCAGTGTCATTGTTATAATCTTTGAATACGGATTGGTAATTCTGGTTATTTTGGTCACACTACTCAAAGATC
The DNA here is from genome assembly GCA_008042535.1 of Drosophila tani. Lineage (NCBI taxonomy): Eukaryota > Metazoa > Arthropoda > Insecta > Diptera > Drosophilidae > Drosophila > Drosophila tani. The sequence goes on from VNJO01004987.1 coordinate 34,632, forward strand.
AAGAATTTTAGCATTACCAAGCTATAGTCTTGAATTCGCTAAAAAGTAAATAGATATGTTATGTAATAAATTACATTTGGAATTTAAGGTATTAAACAATTAAGATGCAACCTTCTATCGCCTTTTCTCTCCCACACTCACTTACCTCAGGTGGTTAGTCGAGTCCACAACCATGGTTTTGAACTGGGGTAAGTCCCTAAAAGCCTGTAATAAACTGAGTTGCATTCCTTTGTTTTGAAAAGCAACACACACCCAATAGTCGTGAGTCCTGACAACAAAAGAGATCACACCTTGATAGCAATATGTATTCCCTGAAATCGAACAGCTCCGTTTCTCGCCTGCCATCGCTGTCATTCAGCATTTCCATTAATGCTAGCCGCATTGAATGCATTATCCGGAGCCCAGTCGCTGCCCTTTCCCCGCCCAAGCAGCCCCCCTGTCTACGAGTGACGTAAACGACTTCAAGGACGCACACTAACCCGTGCTCGTCAGACAGTTATAATAATAAAAGACAGCTGCAGCGGCAATAATATGTACATGTCCGTGTACATGTACATTGTACATTCTACATTGTACATCGTCCAAGAGCCCAAACAACGTCTGTCGCTGTCCGTGTCGCTCAATAAAAATCACTGACCAGCAACAATGTGGCTGATATTTAATAAGTCTGGAGCCAAGACGACGACAAAGCCGCACAAATTGCCGGAGGGGCGAGTGGGCGAGAAGCTGTGCTGGTATGCCGGGATGCTCGGATGCTGGGATGCTTGGATGCTGCACAACAACATGTTGATAATGTAATAACAGTAACAATAATAATAAAGTGGAAGTGCCAGACGGGGGACGCGGCTGCAGGCGACCAGGGCGAAGCTATAGTAAGTCGAACTCGACTTTTACCTACCGCAACAAGGTCGAGTTTGAGTTATGCTTATGGTTTTAGGTGTTCGTTTCGTTTTTACTTCTATTTTTTCCACATTTAATTAAAAACTTCCGTTCGCCGAAGCTCCAGCACAGCCAACTGTCTGATTTTGCATGGCAGCTGCGAAGAACGCTTCACTGCCCGCATTAATCACGCTGGAATAGTGCTGTTCGGGGTATTGTGTGGGGCCAGAGGGAGCAGGAGAAGGACTCTAGATAATCAGTTCTGTAGCTGCATCGAAGAGCATTTCAAGCTAACCTTTGAGAAATGTGGTAACAATAAATATGTAATCAATCATAATGATACAGTTGATACTGTTATAGGTAAATAATTGGATATAATTTCGTTGTAAAAATGTAAAAACGTTGTAAAAAATATTTATCATTTTAAAAAATTTAATTTTTTTCAATCGTTTTTGTTTTAATGTTTTCTCTTATATATGTATGTAAGAGAATCTTATTCATTGCTTCAGTATCGTTCGTATTAGGGTAACATTAACGGATATACCTTTTTAAGGTCCTCCACCCCCAAAAACAATCATCGCGACGCGTCTGACTGTGACGCTTTTGTTGGTGGCGCTGAAACTTCTTCATTTCTTTGTCCATCTATTTTAGCTCTTATTCTCTACAGGTTTGTTTTCCCTATTTTCTTCCAGCAAGCTCTTCGCTTTGTGTTTCTTAATGGCTTCACTCCATTGCCATTTGTTTTGCGCTCCATTGTTCGCTGGGCCTGTGCTTTACGTTTGCCCATAAGTGTAACAGCCACGTACCGCCCCATGCTCCTTCTTCTGCGGCTAGATTCAACATACAGTCGAACCTATCTAAGTAAAATTTTCTCAACAAACTTGGAAACAATACTTTTCTTAATTCCTAAACTGAGCTTATAATAATTTAAAATTTGACACTGTTAGTACACCCAAAAAAAAAAACAAGAGTTTAACCTTTCTACGCGTTGTCTTAAAAGTATACTCAATCAGTATAACGAGTTTAGTACAGATTTTATACTTCAAAATATCAAATGTATACTCCAAAGCTTAGTTTTAATACTCTATAGTTTCAATTGTGTATTTTTGAGTATTATTTTTATACGAACCTACATACATCGAAAACTCGATAACATATCGCGTTAGCTGGAATTTAGTGCTTTTCTGTTTGTCGCGTTAGTGATTTTTTTGAAATAATGGTGCAGATGAGTATAAAATGTATACTTTCGTAGTATTAAATTGATAACAATCGTATAGATTCTATGATGTTTTTTTATTTTGGGTTTATCGAAATTTGATCCAGCATATTTCCCCTTAAATCCTTAAAGGTCAAATATGCTGGATCAAATTTCGATTTTAAGCAAAATTAATAAGAATCTTTCTATCCAAAACATATTATATACATACATGTTAAGAAGAAATTTAAAAAAACAATATTCATTTCTCTAGCTCGTATTTTTCGCGTTTCGCGTTAAGGGCGTTCGACTGCTTCTTTTTGGGACTGCAACTGTGCCAGTGTTGGTAAGCGACTGCAGAAAGGCACAGTCGCGTAAAGCATCGCACATGGGTATGTCGAACATATGTATGTATGTTGGTTATAAAGAGCAAAATGTAAACAAAGCCAGCTTTCCACACGACTTTGCTTGTGTGTGCGTGGCATGCAAATGCAAACACATATCATTAGGGAGGGAATGCGCAAAAAGGGGGCGGGTTCCGGTGGGGCAAAAACTGCATATGGAGCTCCTGCTTTGAAATATACAAGCAAATGTATATATGTATTTATGTATAGAAGCAGGGTGCAGGGGATGGCACATGGAGAGCTCATTAGCGGAGTGGAAGTGTAGGGCCTAATGAAAACTTTATATTTTTCGTGACGTACATATACTACAAATAAATTTTTGAAGATGCAAGTTGTTTCTTTACAGATTATTACACTTTAATGTTTATTTTGGGATTGAAAATCAGACCTCGCGAACGGTGTTATAATTCAACATATATGTATGTATGGGGCATATGGTCACACTAACTCTAGAAAAGCGACGCTACAAGAAAATACACTTTAGATCTCTGCAAAAATATTTGAACTTCATATATTAAATCGTTGACAAATAAGTTTACACTCTAAACGCATATACTTGCTTACTTAATCAAATAACCTGTTGTTTTATATACCCAATAATTTCACAGGAGTAGTAATGTTTTATGATTTATGTTTTAATGTACCGCAACACCAGCACCACAACTTAGCTCAAGAAAAAGTCACAAGAAAAGGGAAGAAGATCGGTCAGTGTGACCAAAGGCTGCGTATTCATTAAAGCCTAAAAGGGATATCTAAATGGTATTTCTGTATAGGGAATAGGGGTATTCCATAGGACTGAATCCGGAAACAAATGTTTAGGTTCGCTTTAAATTTGCTAAATTATAGAATCACACCAAATGCTATAAATGAGTTAGTGAAATGCAAAAGTGAAATTTCCGAAAAAGTTAGTGCAATATTCCTCTTCAATTCCGGATTAAATCGCCCAGCGGAAACGGAAACCAACCTTTAGGTCATTCCTGGGCGGCCATATTGACTAAAGTAAATGGCGTCACCTTGTTACAGTTATTGATGGTGCAGCTTGGCGCATTCTTGCTAGTTGCAGCGAACAAAAACAAACCAAACAGGCAGCCTCAAGAATAAGCCGAAAGCCGAGAATGCGTTCCGAAACACACGAAAGGTCATGCGACGACCCTCATCTAAATGTCGACCTGTGCTCAAAGTAGGTTAAAAGGCATTTTTCAGCCACCTAGTGCACCTAGTGCACACAGTGCATCCCCCTCCCCTTCCGTTGCCGTTGCCGTTACCCCATCGGGACCGGATCCGGCTCCGGCAGCGGATCCTTGTCCGTGTCCCTGTCCCTGGTCAGAAACAGAAACAAGAAAGTACATGGCCAGGCGGCAACATGCCAACGAACTGAAAAAATCAATTTCTCAACCATGGCACGCAGGGGCTTTGGGGGTTCGCCGGATCGGGGGTGGCAAAACGTGCCTAACAACTGAGAAACTCGTGCAAAATAAATTGCAGCCTTGCACTAGAGAACCCCCTCAAACAGAAAAACGTGTGCAACCCCAAACAAGGCAGAGAGTGACAGAGTCAGAGAGAGAGAGAGAGAGAGCGCTGCAGGGATTGCATGCGCGGACATGCGCTGGCTGTGGTACAGTTTTCCAGCTCCGGTTGTACGGGGCTACCTTGCTGCACCCCATTGTGGGACCCGTGTGCTCTGTTGGGCGGACCGTGTTGATTTTGGCCTTAGCTACTCGACCGGCTGGCCATCACAATTCATCCTAGCTACGGCCAAAGCCAAGGTGGAAAGTCCCAATCACCGAGCCCCAGACCCCTGCAACCGTCATCCCTCCGTCGGGAAAGTATGGAGTTTCGGTGGTTAGTTGGGCCTGCTCAACGTATTTTGATTTAGGGTCGTCGGCTTTCGCTTATGTAATCGCCTGCAATGCCGCCATAGTCAAAGTCGTTGGGCCTTGGTCAATAAACAATAAAAAAGCGAGCGAGAATACAAACATACATGCATATGAATTCGGAAATGTGTCATTGATATACCAGACAGACTTTTCTATAAAATACCCCTAAGATAATTAATTAAAATTTTATCAAATCGAAATAGAAGAATTGAGAATTATAGGGTATTTCATCCTTTAAGTCCAAGCACTATGATTACCTAAATATATATATAAATATAACCTGTAATCTGAAAAATTAAAATTTTATCAAATCGAAATAGAAGAATTGAGAATTATAGGGGATTTCATCCTTTTAGTACAAGGACTATGATTACCTAAATATATGTTGACTGATCTGTTCATTATATGCATAACCTGTAATCTGAGAAATAGTAATCATGAATATTTTATGCGGTACCGACCAAATTATGTTGAATGATATAGCAATACTTCTATGACAACCGAAATGAGAGTGTAGAGGCCTCAGCGTTTTTTCTCCTATTACGATTCTTAAGCATTCTTATGCATAAAAGGGCATACCTTTACTGTTTAATATAAGTTTAATTACATCTCAATAGTTCTGAATCGTTGAAGGTCTATGAATATCATTAAGCCTTTACAGCATGTTTTTCCTATCATACAAATTACTGATGAAATTAACATGGGTATATCCCAGGCTGTGACAAATTCATCAACTTTTTCATCAATAACAACATTTAAGCTTAAAAATTAATCAACATTTTAGGCCAAAAATTAATCAACATTTTATCGACGACTCATCAACCCACTTCATCAACTATTCAACAATTTGTCGTCAGATATTCATCGACTGTCATCAACTTTATTTTTAAAAAGAGAGAGTACCAAAGTGTTTAGTGACTTTGCTCACAATAAAAAAAGTAGGAAAGCTATCTGGTACCCAAAGCACTGTGGGTGAAATTAAATAGAAGATAAACATGGAAAAAAAGAAAATGTTGACAAATGAGGAAAAATGTAGCTAGTATCATGATGAGCAAAAGCCAAAAACCACAAATGTTGCTAGAAACATGTGGAGCAACACCCGAAAAAAGGCAAATGTTGCAAATGGCTAAATCGACTCGGCTGGTGATGCTGTTATTTTATGGGGTTTGAGATGCCTCCTTCTGCCTGTTACATGCATAGTCGGTTTGCACGAAGTTATAATACCCTTGTACCCCATGGATACAGGGTATAATGAGCACATTTCCACAACAAAAATCTAGAGCGAGATTAGATCCATATACATATGTAGGATTGGTATTAATGGGAGAGTATCCCAGATATCGATCTATATCAGGATCTAGTATATTTTTATAGTAAGGTAGTTTAGGGTTTGGCTAAAATGGAAAAGGAAGAGGCGGTCACACTTGTAAAAGAAGAAGACGAGAGTACAGTGGAAGTGGTGTAAAAGAATCAGAGACAATAAAAGTGTTAAATTAAGAACGCCAGATTAAGAAATACATTTGTAACTATCTCACTAAAGATAAATTAAACCCTACATATATTACCTTACGCACGTAGGACCGCTCTCAGAATGGACTTGGGGAATTCCCCTTTTTGAAGAGGGACAAGTCACCGTTTCAGGTGATTAGCATTCGCGGCTCATGGTTAATGTGACCAAAAGACAAAGCCAGAAAAATCCATGCATACCACCAGCCTCCATCGCTCCCTGCACATTAAAGTGCGAATCGTAGGGCAGACAAATCGAGCTACATATGTATGTATGTACAAACAATAGTATGCACGTACATATATATGCATTTATGTATCTTTTCCAACACCCTTTGTTTTTTGCCTTTGGTTTTCCTATCGGATCGGATGGGACACTGGCAGGGGAGTCTCCAAATCGTATAAGCAAACTTCGCCTCGGCTGACTTTTTCACGTCTTCTGGCTCCGCTAGAGAGCAACTTGCTGAAATGCAAACAGCGTGGAGCAGGAAGGGGTGCTGGTTGGGTTGCTTGGAACTTATGTATTTATTTTGCATTTCAACAGAAGGCGCTATTTGCAGTGGCCTCCCCCCCACCTTTTTTTCTCATTCTCTAGCCCTCCCTCTCTCTTTATCTTTCTTGATCTCTCTCTGTCTCCTCTTCTCTCTTTCTCTCTCACTCTTTCTCTCTGCCGCTTGTTCTCCTCTTTTTGTGCATACACAAAAAACAAGCCGCTTAAAAATATTGCATTCACAGTCCACACACACACACACACACACACTAGCACACGCAAGCGAAACTGCATACAAAAGGAAAACTTTGCAATAGAATAAAGTCAGCCAACAAAAAAAAAACAACAACAAACAGGAGCAGCAACAAAAAGTTTCATTTCTTTGCCTAGAACACAAAAAGTGTGTGAAAAAATAAATGCAAATGCAAAGCGAACGGGCAAAATGAAATGCAAAATGCACGCACACGAAGCCCGAAGGGAGAACTTACCTATACCACGGCAAAAACTTGTGCGACATGCAACCCGCTCTCTCGCTCACAACAACAACAGCTCTGGTTGGAAAGGGGGTGGTGGGGGACGTCGACGTCGACTGCGCTGCTTGCAGTGACAGTGGCAATGCCAAAGGCAAACTGCATATTTTTCGAGGCCTACATCAACAATTTTCAGCTTTTGCAGCAAGGGCGGCCAGCGCGAGGGAGACAGCGACCGAGCGAGCGAAAGAGAAAGAGAGCAATGGCGCAGGCTACTGGGCGCCAAGTGATGCCCAGCCTGCTTCATCTGAAAAACGAGAAAGAAAGCTAACTTCGGTAAACCGAAGTTGCTATACCCTTGCAGTCTGCAATTGGATCATTGAAAATCAAACCATTTTAGTAATGTTGAAAAAACATCGAACTTTGTAAATTTTACATTTTACATGTAGAATTTTACATTTTCATATAAATCGACCGATCGCTTCTATGGCAGCTATATGATATAGTGGTCCGATCTTAATGAAATTAAAAACGTAATTCTAGAACCATAAAAAACTGCTATATCTCAAAATTGATAGAAATACGTTTAAAAACAGAGAAGTTAACATTTTTTTTTACATTAATTTCGCCATTATTCCTATGGCAGCTATAGGATATAGTAGTCCTATTTCGGTCGTTCCGACATATATACTGCGTGCTCAAGAAATAAGACTATGCTGAAAATTTCAGCTCGATAGCTCAAAAACTGAGAGACTAGTTCGCGTAGAAACCAACAGACGGACAGACGGACAGACAGACGGACATGGCTAGATCGACTCGGCTGGTGATGCTGATCAAGAAATAGCCAAGTTTATGCAATCTTATCATCTTTAGGCTGTAAAAAAGGGTAACGGAAGTGAAAAAAAGTAAAAACCCTATAAAAGTTAGTTAAATTATTGAGGTTACGTACTTATTTTTAAGTTTAAAATATTAAAAAAAAATTATTTGTTTAACTTTTAACTTTGTTTTTTATTACCAATGAAATTTCCAACAAAATGAGGTATCAGTCACTTAAATTGGACAAAAACTAACTGATCTACTAATCTAATCAATTCTTGAACAGATAAATCACACAAAAACATGTATAATTTCTACGTCTTGTGTTCAAGTTTCCAAAAAAATTTGTATAATATATTTAAAGCCGAATTATTTTGGTTGATACTTTACTTTAGATGAAAAATATATAATGTTGAAATGGTTATTATTGTTTGTGGCGAAAAAGGCTCACAAGCCAGCACTGACGGAAAAGTTTGGCTCTGCCTGCAGCATGTTTTGTACTTTCGCGGCCCTGCACACATGGCCACAGCTATGGCCCCCAGTTGGCAGCTCCGCTTACCGGGATTATGTGGGTATATAGTGCGGAGTGGCGTGCGAGGGCCGAACGAGCCAGCACAATAACACAATGAACTCCAAACTCCACGGGGAGGAATGACAGAATGGCAGCAGAGCCGCCATGGATTCAGGGGTGTCTTTTGAGCTCCTCTGTTGCCGCTTTGGCTTGCATTTTTTCAACCATTGCTTTTCCGCCTTTGTTTGCTACTCGATGGCGTTCCTTTCTTCCTCCTGCGTGCGATGGAAAATGTCTTTCATAGAGGAAAAACGAAAAATTAAATGTGACTCCGCTGTGTGTGCGTTAACAGCCAGTCATAAAGTCGTGTTGCACTGATTTTGCCAAGTTCTCCGGGACTTGACATTTTTGTTTTGTGTAGTCTTTCCCAGTCACCTGGCCCCCAGCTCAGCTTGGACGCCCCTTGGCGTTGCAGCGGATCCATGTTCAGCTGATGTGCCCGTTGCTTAATAATCAGTTAAAAAACAATTCGATCTTCGGTGTGTGAATTATTTATAATTCCAAGAGATAAATACTTTGATCATGCCATGGCATTATTCTTAACTCTCAAACGCCTGTCAGCTTAGAGTTAACGAAAACCAGTTTATTTTAACTGCCAGTTTATCTGCCCAAGAAATATTTAATGTAGATTGAGAAACTAGAGAGGTTCAGCCCCCTCATTCCTGGCATTGCCACCAGCTTGGGTGAGCCCATCGTTGCAGCAGGTTTTTAATTTTTACCGCACGATTTCCCTGCCGAAGTAGCAGCTCTCTCGCACTCACCAACGCGAGTGCAGTGAAAATGCAGTCATGCTGGCGTCTCCCCATTTTCTATTTTCCATGAGTCGCTGGAGCAGACAAAGTTTGCATGACGCCGTCGTTTATTCCACTTGCCCCAAACGCTGCCCGCTCCTGCACTGCTTTCAGTGCCGGCAGTGAAATTGAAACGCAGCAACGACAGCAGCGACAGCAAGGGAGGGAAAGTAGCCAAGACAACGGGGCGTATGGGTATTATTTTATGGCAGTGTGCTTTCTGGGCAGGCGGCTGCCATGGAGGGATGCGAGCGCGGATCAGGACGTGGTCGTAGACGGGGACGTGGAGGCGCACAATGTGGATACTGGTTGCGGAAAACTGTGTTAGGCCGACAATGCACTGCGTTGCACTCGGCTGCCGTTGAAGCAAGACAGGGGAAGGCGAGGCGGAAGAGGGTGCACTTGTGGCCAAGTGACGTCTTAGCCGCGTCCTCTCCTCCTCTTTCGTGGCTATCGCCTTAGCCAAGTGTCTGAGCCGTGTCTTGTGTCTGTTCTCCTTGCCATTTCTGCTGTTGTCTCTGCCATTGCTGTTGGTGTTGCTGTTGCAGTTGCGACAACACCAAACCTCTTGCTCGTATCTTTTTATTCACTTATGTGCTACCAAAGCCCACGACCACAACCACATCCCCAACCTCATCTTCAAACCCCCTTCTAACTGGCCCTCCCACTCCGGGGTCCGTCGTTAGTGCCTTTGTAGGAAAGACTTGCACTTGATATTTCTTTATATCTTTGTGGGAGAGAACGTGACTATTCGGATAATGTATCTCCAGCGCCATTCATAGTTCCCGATACCTCGCGCGAGCCCCTTTTGAACGTAATCGATAATGGGGCTTGATGGATTGCAGACAGAAATATAAGTGCAGAGAGTCTTATGACATTTTTAGCCTCTATAACATCCAATAGATTCAGTCGAACTCCAGTACTTGGCAATCCTAAATGAAGGATTTTTAGGTGGTGTTGAATTAAAGGTATCTTATGTGAAAATAAATATTGATATTGAAATTTGTTTTGAATCAGAACCCTCCACTACTATTCAGTTTTAATTGAAGGTCAGCCAATCATTAAACAACCATTTAAGCTGGGAATAAAGGCTCCGAACCCAGTTCACTTTTTCAAAGGGACCATGAAACTCGCCCTACAATGCCTCTCAGCCCCCTGTCCAAACACTTCTATGCTCGACTTCCGATGGCTGGATACATTCCTTGTCCGTTCCGTTGACTCTGGGCGAAATCGTTAATTGAATTTTAAATTTTTTCGGGGGGAAGCCGGGGGAAGCGGGGCTTGGAAGGTGGGCGTTGCCAAACCCCTATCGCAAAATATTGGATACAGCGGCACAGATTGTCAGGCAAACGTGTCCAGCTGCGGAGCTTGCAAAACATGCAAATGGCGGAGAACATAGAACTCCGCGACGGCAAATTTATTTATTGGGGTCTAATGTTTTATGGATCGCCTACTGAAATAATCCATACTAACCAGCAGCGTGTGCTCCCCTCCGTTTCGCCCGACAGGTCGCGACGATCTCTCGCCCTCGAGCAGCCTCAACGGGTACTCGGCGAACGAGAGCTGCGATGCGAAGAAGAGCAAGAAGGGCCCCGCGCCGCGGGTGCAGGAGGAGCTGTGCCTGGTATGTGGCGACCGAGCCTCCGGATACCACTACAATGCGCTGACCTGCGAGGGCTGCAAGGGCTTCTTCCGGCGCAGCGTGACGAAGAGCGCCGTGTACTGCTGCAAGTTCGGGCGCGCCTGCGAGATGGACATGTACATGCGGCGAAAGTGCCAGGAGTGCCGCCTGAAGAAGTGCCTGGCCGTGGGCATGCGGCCGGAGTGCGTCGTCCCGGAGAACCAGTGCGCGATGAAGCGGCGAGAGAAGAAGGCCCAGAAGGAGAAGGACAAGATGACCACCTCGCCCAGCTCGCAGCACGGCGGCAACGGTGGGGGCCTGGGCTCCGGCAACTCCCATGACTTCGTCAAGAAGGAGATTCTCGATCTGATGACATGCGAGGCGCCCCAGCATGCCACAATTCCGGTAAGAGTCTACGTCTAAGCCGAACTTGTGATCCGAGATCCGACATTCGTAATTGTTTTCCCTTCCGCCACAGCTACTACCTGATGATATTTTGGCCAAGTGTCAAGCGCGCAATATACCTCCACTAACGTACAATCAATTGGCCGTTATATACAAGTTAATTTGGTACCAGGATGGCTACGAGCAGCCATCCGAAGAGGATCTCAGGCGTATAATGGTGGGTCACCCTCATCCGAATTCCTCCTTAGTGCGGAGACACTAACGATCCCTTTGCAGAGTCAACCCGATGAGAACGAGAGCCAGACGGACGTCAGTTTTCGCCACATCACCGAGATAACCATACTCACAGTTCAGTTGATTGTTGAATTTGCTAAGGGTTTACCAGCGTTTACAAAGATTCCCCAGGAGGATCAGATAACGTTACTGAAGGTGCGTATTCCGGGCCAGACCTCTCTTTGCAGGGATACCAATACCAGGGATACTAATGTTTCCCCCCTTAGGCCTGCTCGTCGGAAGTGATGATGCTGCGCATGGCACGCCGGTACGACCACAACTCCGACTCCATATTCTTCGCGAACAACAGATCGTACACGCGGGACTCGTACAAAATGGCCGGCATGGCCGACAACATTGAAGACCTGCTGCATTTCTGTCGACAAATGTTCTCGATGAAGGTGGACAACGTCGAATACGCGCTACTCACTGCCATTGTGATCTTCTCGGACCGGCCGGGCCTGGAGAAGGCCCAACTAGTCGAAGCGATCCAGAGCTACTACATCGACACGCTACGCATTTATATACTCAACCGCCACTGCGGTGACTCCATGAGCCTCGTCTTCTACGCCAAGCTCCTCTCCATCCTCACAGAGCTGCGAACACTGGGCAACCAGAACGCCGAGATGTGCTTCTCGCTGAAGCTCAAGAACCGCAAGCTGCCCAAGTTTCTTGAGGAGATCTGGGACGTGCACGCCATCCCGCCCTCGGTCCAGTCGCACCTGCAGGTCACGCAGGAGGAGAACGAGCGTCTCGAGCGGGCGGAGCGCATGCGCGCCTCCGTCGGTGGCGCCATCACTGCCGGCATCGACTCTGAGTCCGCATCCACCTCTGCGGCTGCGGCGGCCCAACATCAGCCACAGCCACATCCTCAGCTTCCAAATCAGAACCCGAATCAGACCCAGCACCCGTCGCTGACGCTGACGCAGACGCAGACACAGTCCCAGACACAGTCGCAACTCCAGCCTCAACTGCAAGCCCAGCTGCAACCCCAGCTCCAGCTGCAGCCGCAGACCCAGGCTCAGCATCTTCCTGTCCCCGTGCCCGCTTCCGTTTCCGGCTCCGTATCTGCGGTCAGCACGAGCAGCGACTACATCGGCGGCGGGGGCGCCATGGGGCCCACCACGGCAGCGGCCACCTCCTCCACGAGCGGTGGTTCCTCCGCGGTTCCCGCCACCTCCACTACGTCAGGGGTGGCATTGGGCGGGGGCGGTGGCGCCGGAGCCGGAGTCGGAGTGGGAGTGGGAGTGGGCGTAGGTGTAGGGGTGGGCGGGAACGTTAGCATGTACGCGAACGCCCAGACGGCTATGGCGCTAATGGGCGTGGCCCTGCATCCACATCAGGAACAGCTGATCGGCGGAGTGGCGGTCAAGTCGGAGCACTCCACGACTGTATAGCAGACGCAGCGCCACCAGCAGCAGCAGCAGCAGCAGCAGTACCAACACCCCCAAACCATTGGCGTCCTCCTGGACTGAGAAGAGGCAGCACAGAGACGCACAGAGTACTTTCCCTCTCCCGGGGGTCTGGAGGAGCTCTCTCCGCCCGAGAGTTTGGGGGATAAGTCAGCGAGGGCCGAATGAATAGAAGTGGACAAGCGAAAATGCAGTTATTTAGTCTTAAGCCTGCAAATATTAGAGTTTAGGCATTATCCTTACGTTACAAAAGATAAAGAAAACTATTAACGGTTACACAAAAGCTTATCCCAGATCAAGCTTCAATGACGATCGGACAAACGCATTATGGGAAAGAGGGGAAGAGAGGAGGAAGGGAGGAGAGTCAAATCGAAGTGGATAGAACCATTGAAAATCACGAAATAATAGAATTAATTTTTCTGTGGGCAGAGATGTTCGATTCAAAGCAAATCGCGGCAGATCCCCACTATCAATTCTCGAATTTTGATTTTCAATTCGATCCTCTGCATGGGAGACAGGTTGGAGATTGTGAAAGGAGAGCGGGAAGAGTGAAGAGTGAAGACGGAAGAGAGAAGAGAGAAGAGAATAAAGATTGTTTATATTTTAAAAATATATAAAATAATTTGTACTAACTGTAAACTTAATGAATGCAACTGTATAATACCTAACTGTACATCTAAATCTTTACTCTAGTGAAGCGAGTAAACCTGTTAAAAGAAAATAATAACTATGATAATAACATTAACATCTACCATAACTAAATACATTTAAGTTATTCAAACAACAAACTCTAAAAAAAAAACACGAAAAACTTGGACTGATTTTATAAATATTTTTTAATCATAACGAAAGAGAAACTGTAAAAAATATTACAAAAATGCGAAACAAAACAAAAGAATGGAATACACAAATATTTTTATTATGCCCCCCTTATATTTCTTACAAATGAAAGTCTAAACTGTAAGATTCTTATCATTTTTACCCAAAAAAATGTTCGCAACAAAAAAAAGAAACCATCCTTTAGAATTGGCACTGTTTTCTAGGCATTTTAAATTTTTTTCAAACAAAATTTTATATGGAACTTAAGCCAGAAAATGAAATTAAAGTGATTGGAGTTTTACTCAAAAACTAAAAGGCATCAAAAGGTATTAAGTCGAAAATAGATAAACAACATTTATTCAACATGAACTTGTTGCTGGAATATAGTTTTCGATCACTTTGATAGCTCTCCCACACACGTCAAAATAAACACATAAACCAAAAGACTTCAATATTTATTTATAAAACTTACATTGGTAATTCTAAATTTGTGTGAGTGACTACAAACAAATTTGGCTAAATCAAAATTTATTTAATGAAAAAACCCAAAAAAAAAACAAGTGCAAATTTTTTTACTTTGGCAATTATTAACTAAATTGTATGCAATTTTGGTTCCAAACTGTTTTTTGACGTCATTAGTTGCTTTTTGCTTTGAAGTGTACATTTTAAATGAATTTTTTAAATTGTTGGCCTTATTTTAACTTAAATAGAATTTATTCTAAGTTTAGTAGCAATTTGTGTTTGATAACAAGAACAAGAACAAGAAAAGGAACCACTGTAAAATATTAATAAAATTAAACCCAAAAAAACGAAATCTAAAAGTGAAATTCTTTTACTGTATAAAGAGTAGGAAAACCCACATCTAACGTAGTTTCTACTTGAACTGTGCAATTTTTTACTTTTACAACTAATATTAATTTTATTATAATTTTATACACGCATACACATGCCTACACACACAGCCACACATGTAATTGCTTAAGTAAACCTTATTTATAACATTGAATTTGTGTAAAGACGAACTAAAAGCTGCATGAAAGCTGCTCGATGTAATAATGAAACGAGCACCAACCCAAAATGAGAGAATTCTTATTAAATGTAGCCAGCACCTTGACAAACAGAAATCAGTGAATTATTTAATCGTAGTATTCGTACATACATACATGCATATATGATCGCAGGGGAACCTCAAAGGGGAGACCTCTCATCAAACTCACTATAAGTTTCGGTTATACAATCAATTTAGGTTCGATTCTTATGGCATGCACTCGAGCACGTTCAATTATTATTATACACTTACAAATACATATACATTACGCATAACTTGTTTTGTAGTTCTACACTTAATGTAAAGAAGCAAATTCTATCCTAATACGGAATAATTTACCATTTTACCATTTTACCTAATTACCAATTACCTAATTACAAGTGGAAGATGGAAAATCAAGAAAATACACAATATATATGAAAAAATATGTTGAAACAAAACGAAAGCAAATCAAAAAAAAAAAAAAAAAAATCAACACAAAAAAAGCATAAACCGAATCCAACGTGTTTTTATTTTGACTTTTGACCCTACTTTTCCGTTGTATTATTATGCATTTCCTTTTCATGTACCAGAGAAAGGAGTAACGACTTTTTGGGATGTAAGCAAAGACTTAGGAGCTAGAAATTCAGAATTTGAAAATATTTGCAGACGAAGCAAATGGCTGTGAAATTGGCTAGGAACGAAGGAAATGGAGCGAAAATTGAGAAAATGTGGTGGCTAAAGAGGAGGAGGAGGAAGCAGTCTTGTATATTTGGTCGAAATCTAATTTATTATCGGTTGCACCAACCTTTTCGACGGGTGAAACAGCGGGAGAAAAGACGCGCTATATAATAGCATTAAAATGTAACAGTTACACGCCATTCATTTGCTATGCCCTGTGTGTAGACCCGACCTTCGCCCGCCATAACTAGAAACCGTATTATTACAGCTCCAGACCCAAGTTGAGTGTTGAACATAGGATATAAGCAAGCATATTAAGTACCCTTGATAGACCCTCGGCAACTCTTTCCAATAATACATTGTCACGCCTAAGATCTGTACATACGCATACATACATATATTAATAAATAAAAACATATATTTAAAATTCTCGCCCTGTAAGAACGATAGAAGAATGCGACTTACAACAATACAAATAATGCAACCTGATGAATTACGAAAATACAAGATTGTATGGTATAAATAAAGTAACAACCATTTGTTGACAGATCCATTCATATAAAAGAATAAATCGAAAAGAAAAATATAAGCGGATAAGAAGCAGAATCGTTATGTAGATTTTTGAAATTCCAGACGCAGAGCAACTAAACTTTGTTTGATTTTTATGCACTGTTTTCTGTTAAGTGTAACTCGTAACTTGTTTTGCCCCAACAACTAGGCCCAACTATGTAGGATCCACGACCACGACCCTATAACTATAACCCTAGGACCCACACTGACACACCGCATACAAGCATTTTGTGTTCAACTTGTAGATATTGATCCTGAATTGAAAAACTACCTCAAGCGAAACAAAAGATGATTAAGCAGAAGCAGAAGCAGAAGGAGCAGGGACGAAGACGGAGACGGACGGAGAATGATCGACAGGTTTTGAGCATTATAATAATAAATGTAACTACAAGAGAGACCTTAGCAGCAGAGCATGAGCATGAGCAGGAACAGAAGAAAACAAATATATACCTTGAACATAGATATTATTTCCTTTAATACATTTTACTTTACAACGCACTCTCAGCTCCAAAGACTTCCTTTTTAACTTGGAACAAAAATACCCCAAAGCCTTTTTAGAGGTACCTGGTTTGCTGCAAATCATTGCCTAGCTACGGGCCTAAACTGATATACACACATATATTGGACTTAATATAGGAATCCGGTATTTTTCCATTATCAAAGCGCAAGCTGGATCGAAGAGGGAGACTCGTGCGAAAGCTTTTTACTTTGACTTGAGTTGAGTAGCTTAGTTTTTCTCACTGCCAAATCGAAATTGAGATCTAATACCATACTGATTGACTAAGTTATCGAGCCGCATCCATTTTTCGAACTTAGAGTACATAGGAGGGGAGACGATTTCATTTGCAATGTGTAGCAATCAGTAAAATAAATCTAAATGGTAAAAGGAATATCTATAAAATATATACAATTATTATCAAGCAGTTCAATATACGATTTCGAGTATATGTTTAAGTCAGAACCTATACGTATATGGATTGACAACGCACACAGTTCGAAGACGAAGAACTTAGCGAGTAAAATCATTTTTCCTGAAAACACAAATAGAGAATACAAATTACAAACTGAAAATGAATTGATGGCATTTTAGTCTTACGCAAAATGCAAGCAGAACAAATCGAGATAATCTAAAGTCTAATCAGCATACTGAAAATATTGTTAACCGAAATTATAACACACGAGATACGTAAAACATTTTTGCAAAAGCGAAAGAAGAGCGACAAAATACAGATTGAAGAATCAACCCTGTCAGAGGGAATGGCTGGATAAATGGATCGCCAATAAGTAGTTTTCTGAGTCCAGTAGCATTATTATTTGTATGCTACACTGCCAGCTAATTTTTACTTCGCCATTTAGTCCAAGCCGCAGGATTGGGACGACAAACCCCAATTAGTTTCGTTTCCACACCTTTGCGTTTACCGATTATGATAACGAGAGAGATGTAGAGATTGTTAGAATTTAAACTGATTAAACAATTTCAAGGATATGCATACCTAATTCTAACTGATTATTTTCCCGGGCTTGACATGGGGAACACACAAATGAAAACTTAATTCGATGATTCCGAAAAACAAGGTGCATAAATAAATAAATACACTTGGGATATGTAATTAGATATAATTACTTATATGTACGAAACTGACATCTAATTTGGAAATTTGTTCACTTAACGTTAAAATTATTACTAGCAACCTACAATACAAAAAAAAAAAACAAACTTTTATACTTCAAAGACCGAAGGATTGATGGGGTGAATATGAATTGAGACGATTACAAACGAGTCGATGCCGCTTTTGGGCTTAGAGGTCTGGCGGCGCATCGTCAACAGCAAACGCTGTTTAGACGCAAATAATACAGTTTTTGTCACTAATTTAATAATTAACAACTTTATTTAGGCATAGAATACAATTAAACTATGCATAGTTGTATAACTAAGCTGTAAATATATACATATACCTAAATCTAAAGAAAAGTATATATATGCGATATATGAAACGTGTAATAAAATAAAAATGATATATTTAAAATATGTTGTTTAATTGTGATCATGTTTTCTAAATTTCCGTGTCTTCTTTATATTGTATACAGATGCCAAGTATACATACATACATACATACGTACGTAAGTCACCCAAAAGTATGCAGCGGTTATTGTGTTTAATTAGCTTGACTTATACAGCTTGTTATTATTTGATTGGAAATCATTGGAGAACGTGTCCAAAATATTTAATATTTTAATGAATATTGAATTGAAATAGTGTAGGGCTTTTAAAAAATTTTATTTATAATTTAATCACTAAAATAGTGTATAGTGTAGGGCTTTTAAAAAATTTTATTTATAATTTAATCACTAAAAGTATGTATGCTAGGGACTAAAACACGAAAACTTTGGTTCCCATACAGGTGTCGCGAATCAAACTGCTGGAGTGGTACCTTTTCTTCAGTCCCCAATTGCACACAGGCTGCACTCACTTTATTTGATGATATCGTGATGGTACATTTTTTTTTCTTTTCCTTAGGTTGACTTTCTTTTCTGTCCAACTGAGCCGAGTAGATGTCTGCATGCGAATCCAGAAGATGCCTCTTTAAATTGGTAAAGTATGTTCCCGTAAAAGAACGTTTGCTAACTTTACACTTTGATACATATTTTGGTAAAAACAACAATTGTATCAGGCTTGCGACCTATCGCAATCAAATTGATTAAGTCAATTACCAAATGAATCAGAAAGCAGTGCTACTTTGATCACTGACAATATTACGTTAATATTACGTCCACGACGATTTCTGCCGCTTTGTTTTAATATTTTTTTATTTCTTTTTATTTTGTGGTCAAGATTCCATGTTATTTGATCTTCTTTAATTGTATTGTAAATAAGTTAATGTTTCCCCTCTGAAAAATCTCGTCATACGGCTATGTTTCCAATTGCCTGTCTCCATTTCGCAAGGGTCGCGGGAAATTATCAGATATTTCCTAGCCCTCGCGCCACCCTTGCGAAAACTCAGCCGATTTTAAATATCTAGCGCGATGTTCATTCTAGTATATTCAAGTATTTCTTTTAGCTCATCTGCGGACCGACCTTGCTAAGAGGGGCCGAAAAAGTGTATTTGGCTCTCGCTCGCACTCATTTGGTTCCTCATTTGGTTTAGCGCTGGTGAGTACGTGCTTTAAACATACTCTGTTTAGACTGGAGCCGCAACAGCAACAACTCGAAAAAGTCGCAACATCGACTTTTCCCCCCATAAGCTGTGTGTGTGCTAGAAAGAGACAGGAAGGAGCCGCAACTGCTAGTTGTTGTGTGTTT
>VNJO01004990.1:0-40528 GCA_008042535.1 Drosophila tani
ATATTGTTTTTAGACCTAAAAGGGAATTCCTGAAGCCAATAAAAATATTGCAGACTAAAAAACCTAATCATTCTAATTAAAATGTAACAATTTATTGTGTATATTTAGAATATAAATTAAAATATACAGATTTTCACTACCAATTTTATTCCCGGAACCTGAAATCCCGACTGCTATAAATTGAACGCATTAAAACAATATTATCCCCATCCTGCCAAGTCGAGGATGACAATTTCCCAGTCTCCGCGGCGACAAAATCAAATAAATTATTGTCAATTTTCCACTTGCATTGCCTGCTCACAAAACACATCAGCACAGCAGCAGCAGCAAACTGCCACTGCAACTGCAACAAAATCGGCTGCATAAAAAATGCAACCAATTAAACTGTCCCCGGGTTATAACTGAGCATCAAGCGAGTGTTTTATAGCCCGCCACCTCCTGTCTACTGTTCCCGTATATTTTTGCTTTTTTTTTTTCAGTTGGTTGCAGGTATTTCTGAACCCCTTTTATTCTGTTTTTTCTCCCTCTCTGCTGCTTAGTTTATGGTAAATGGCGCCCATGAATATGCAATGCTTTTTTTTGCCTCTTTCGGGCCATTTGGATTTTTTGGCTTTGACTTGTCTACGCCATTGTTGAGCGCTGAGTTCTGACAGCAAAATGTGTTGCTTCATTGATGATATTTAAGGATTAAAGTAGTCGGGTATTTGATGGTTTAATTTATTAAAAATAAATAAAATTTAGACTGAATTTGTGAATCCAATTCTGTTACTTTCCATTTCCACTTCATTTCTTTTTCCATTTAAAGGATAAGCGTGTCCAAAAAATCACCACAATTTCCCTGGCCCCCATGACAACCATTTGGGGTAATCGTCTAAGCCAAAACGCCCAATTCCCCAGTCAACAGGCTCTGTATCCCCTTCCGCTCACCTCGTAATGCTGCTAATTTCAATTAGGCCACAAGAGCTGCCTCTCCCCATATCTATAAACGTATATATACGGCTATATATTTGCTGGTAGGTATAGCGCTGGCCGGCACACACAACTTGTTGGTTAATAATGCACACAAAACTAAATGCATAATTGCAATGGCAGCCATTAGGGGGTTGAGTCGAGGAATTCCGGAGGGTGAGCGAGCGGAAGGGGAAGTGAACTAGGGGAAGTCGCCGCTGTCACGTGCAAAATGTTAATTTCTATTATGTGTGTGGCATGTCGGCGTTTCTGTGTGTGTGTGTGCCTGGTGCTCTGCCTGCTAAAATATTTATTCGCACCTATTTTGGACTTTTTATTTCAGCCGGGAGCTGTTGTTGTTGTTGTTGTTATTGTGTCCAGCAATGGGAAATTAGCGTTATTTATATATGCAAATGTGTGTGTGGCGTGTCTGGCGAGGAAGGAAACGAAAACTAGCAGCTCGCAACGGATGCAAAACTCGAGGGCTTCACCAACTCCCTGCAACTATACCAGGCATATGTACAGTAAAAGAATGGGGGTTTTTACACAGAAAAATCTATTCCGCCTTAGGGATTTTTTTTAAAACTCTAGAGAAATCTAAACAATTTGATTTAAAATAAAAATAAAACCTTTTTGCAGCTGAGTTTAATTTTAGGCACAGTTTTTTCCACTCAATCTCACATATTCCAATTTAATTTCAGTGTACTCACCACGCATGGTATTCAGCGCCGACTGCTTCATCATCATGTGCTTGCGCTTCACAAAGACCATCGCTCCAAAGGACAGCATAAGGATGGCCAGGATGGCGCCCAGGAGTATTATGAACCAGGGCTGTGTCAGCACATCGTTAACATGGTCCTGATTGATGGGATAGCTGAGAGACGAAACCAAAAAATGTATAAATAGAATTAATTTCCTAGTAAAGACCAAAAATAGACAGGAGGCCGTGCAGGTCCCTAAACTTACCGCTGATTGATGAACGGATCAAGGCGTTTCGTGATGGGATCCAAGCGCAGTGTGGCCGGGACACAGTAAGGACCGATTCCCGCATTATTTCCCGCTGCCACGCCCACTGTGTACATGACGCCCTCGGTGAGATTGGCCAGAACCAGAGTCGGCGAAGCAGCATCGATGGTGACATTGGTTAAAATTCGGGAGAAATTATGAGCGGTGTCAATGCCGCGCACTATAACGTGATAGTTCAGGAGAATGCCTGGAAAAGGGAGAATAAATATATAATTAAAATATGTGTTTCATATTTTTGGAGTTATGGCTTAATCTCTTTAACTTACCATGCCAATCCTTGAGCTCGGGTGCCTTCCATTTCAGGAACACCGCCGAGGAATTGAGCAGCAGTGCCTCCATTCCATATGGCGCCTCATTGGGAACTGCAAAGGAGAACGGATTTAGATCTGAATTCGTGCCTGGGCAGAGATTGAGGAGCCAAGTTAAATGGCTTTTTGATTGTGGTGCGTGATGTCACCCAGCTGACGTCCGCTCTAATGAGATTTGGTGGCCGTAATTAATTAGCATTTAGTGTGTGGCTCTAGCTGGGGGAAACTCTCTTCCAACAACTAGTTCCGGGTGTTGACTCTAGGGGCTCAGACACATCCTGCCTGCACATTGAGTGCGTAAAAAAAAAAGATGAGGGAAAGAGTTGAAAAGCAACAAAGCAATCCTTTCCTTTCTCACAGTTGCAGCTCACTTCACTCATAGTACATGCAGCTCTTCTTCATTTGTTTATTTATTTCCTGCTGTCGCTTTTTACAAGTGGGTACACTTGAAACATTCCTTTAGTAATTTATTTTATGAGAAAAATACTTCAAATAATTTACAGACTCAGCTGAGAGCCCTTAAAAATCATGTGTAAAAAGGCAAGAAATACTGCTAATTTATATAAATAATTTCTAGCAAATAAAAGTACAAATTTTGTACAATTATCTGTTATTTTCAAAGTGCAACCCTTATCGCCCACATTCTCTTCCATATACCTTTCCCCTCCCTCGGGCACTGTATCTTTTTGTGTGTGCGGCTGAGTGAAGCAATTTCTTTAAATAAACACACACGTGCAAAATTCTCAACGAGACAAAAGTGGGAGACCGGGAAAACAAAGCGGGGAAAGAGCGAAATCTCTAAATAGGCAACGTCTAGCGAATCTAGCGGAGTGTGAAGTGGAGTGCAGTTCTTCTCCAGTCTTGTTTTTTTTTTTTTTTTTTTTTTTTTTGCTTTGTTGTTACTCAAACCCAAACCCTTCCTTCGGGGACATTGCGACATGCTAAAGTGCTTGTCGTGCTTTTGTCTATGCGGGCGCTTTTCTTTTTTCCCAGCACCCCTTTGCTTTCTTCCCGGTGCTTTCTACTTCTGGCTTCGCCTTTTCTTCCACTGATGAGGCACCGCGATGCTTAACACGTAGCTGCCATTGTGTGGCATAAATGACCCCCGGGCGCACGAGATTCTGGAATTGTCTCAGACGCACACCGGCAAGCAATTGAAAAGCTCCAAATTGGCACTGTGATCACTTGGAGTGCAGCTGGATCCGAGGAGAGCTTATCTTAATGCAGCTACCGAGGCTTTATTCGATGGTCTCTGTGATATATGTGACTCATCTCGTTTCGAGGGTTAATTTGATAGTGGCAATGTGACTCAGACTCAGATTGGGTTGCATGTGACTGAAGGGATAAGTGACCACTCCTTATTTGGCATTTTTGTGTCCGTGTGCAATATATCAAACGGAAATTCTCTTGAGCGGACAACGGACAAGGTAGGAAGTGTTTTATTTTCGTAATTGAAGAAGCGGAAGTTGGTAAGAAGGGAAATAAAGTATACTCATAGGATGGGAATACTTAACAAATATTTAAATAATTTTAAAGGCAGATCATCATTACATCCTAACTCTACAGAGTTCCTAACTATAGCTACATTTAAGTTTAAAATAGCTTAAAATGAATTTCCCACTTCTACTAAGGTGTCTTTAAATCTTTCACTTTGTTGGCTCCAGCAGAGCATTCCCCAGTCGCCGAATCCCGGCAGAAACTTTCATTTGCTTCCCTCTAACATTTACCCGACGGAGCACACCTTTATTTGCCAACTTCCGACGTGGGTAAAAATGTTTCCTGTCGCCGGGGAGAAGGACTCCCTTGTAGCCTTTTCTCCTCGTTTAAGGCAAACGCGTTTCAAATTTGCATTGCCAGCACTGCACATTTTTGTGGCTCACTGTAGCAGGCGGAGGCCCTGGGTACTGAGTGCTTCATATAGCAGCAATAATTGTTGTTTATCTTTACACAATTGCGTTGGCAATTTCTTTGAGTTGCTCCCACCGTTGGGTTGTAGTCAGCAAGAGTCAGACGACGCTCAAGTGAAAATGTGATGCATACGAAATGAGTTTTGATTTGACGAGAGCATCGCCGAGCAGGAAGGGATGAGCAGGTGGCCCTGCTCTGCTTTGGCAGAAGAGCGCGCGCCACGTTTGTACATTTTATATTTGCTGCGGTTGCGGCTGCTGCTGCTGCGTCTGTTGACTTATTTGCGGCACTGTGAGCGGTCTTCTTCTCCCACTGTTTACCCTTTGCAGCTAGCAGCTTAGCGTGGCTTTTGTTTTTTAATTATTTTCTTTTTAATTTCACTCCGTTTTCGGGTCCTTTGCCCATTGAGACTGGTTGCCTTCTCGCTGCACTTTCTCGGTTGCTGCCGGAAGTTTTTATATCTCAACAGCTTCGTTGGTGATGGAATGAAGTGATAAACCTGTCTGGAAAGTTTCCCTCTTTTTTCCCGTGGAGTTGGCATTTTTTTCTGGCTGCCAGCAAGTTTACCGATTCCGTTTAGAACAATCTTATCTGACATATTCCCCCGACTGTCAATTGTGTATATTTTTGGATGGCCTAATCCTGTGGATCCGCCGCGGGGAATCCCTTAACCACTCCGGAACACATGTAAATCGCCGACATCAAGTATTCCGCACACAAACCGCATTTGATTTGAAACTCTTTCTGATTCCCCAACTGGAAATGTTATCCACGTGGATTTGACATCCTTACCTGGCTGCGGGATATCGTCGCTTGGGCGCTTCTGACATTGTTCGGCATTTAAGTACGCATGATTCGCTTTTTGTCGGTGCTCAGTGATTGGCATACATACTTTCCATTATTCGCCCTATAACGTGACCCCCTAAAAAAAAAATAAGCAACCAAAAAACCTACCGAGCTGCCTACGCCCTTTTTTTCTCCGCTTATGCGACCCAGGCAAAAATAATTTGCGATTATGCGACCCGCATTGAGCGCAGCTGATGTCCGCCAAGGATAAAGGCCCCTCCCTCTCTCACTCTTTATGTTCTGACATTTTCCTTTTACCGCTCATATCCTTTTATTGAATTTAGGTTATTGTTGCAATGCAAAAAGTGCCCTGTAACCCGCCTTCTGCATTTGTCACATGAGGTTCAGGCCCGGCCTGGGCTTGGGGTTGGGTTGGGGGTTGCTCTGGCTCACAGCCACACCAACAAGGGGTAGTTTGTTGTAAAGGTATTTTTACGGTTTGCTGGATTGCGCTGGATTTGATGCACATGCTTCATTAGATCTGGCGGGAGACTACAGTGCAGACAATTGGATATAAATCCTGAGTGACAGTACGGAAAAACAATCCTTAAAGCTGGAAATGGAGTTTCATAAATCCGACTGCAAAGATGGCAATCGAGAGATTCGATCGGATTTCCGGAAACTTTTAGTTTTCTAATAACTATTCAAGTTAACCTACTCTTATTGGTATTATTTGTTATAATTTTTCAGAGTTTATTTAGAAAGGTATTTAATTATTTTTCTTCCAATAGAAAATCTGACTCAATAATATACAAAGATCCTTCCTAGCGAGACTTCACTGCTCCATTGAAACCCCACTGTACTCTACGAGTGTTTACATATCTAAATATCCGAATCCCATATCAAAGTGGCTAAGAATCAGTTCAAGAACCCTCTTTGTAACCCCTAAATGTTGTTCAACTCACCGTCTTCCAGGGTGCGGGCGATGCGCGAATTCGACGGCTTGCCCTCGACGGATTTGTAAAATGGCACAATGAAAAATTCATACAGCGTGTACTGGACGAGGCCGGTGATGGTGCAGGAGGAGGCTCCACCTCCGTTCAGAATCGTCAGCATGCGGTACTTTGTGCTCAGTGCGGCCGGGGATGATGATGTTCCTCCTCCGCTCTGGCCGGTCTCCCCGTCACGTTTGCCGGCAGCGGCAATATTTGGTTTTGTCGAAATCAATGCGGATGCCGAGGCGGATGCGGACGCGGAGCCCAGCAACGGATTGGTATTGGTCGTAACAGGCGCCGGATTGTTGACTATTGGATTTGGCAACTGTCTAGCGTAGACATAGAAGCCCTCGACGTATTTGCCATTGATGATCTGCATGAATAAGGAAAGCGGCGAATGAGGTGACGATGAGCGGTGGGATGAGGGGCCACAAAGGGTCCCGGGAGTCGATTACTTACCTGCCAGGTGAGCTTCATGCTGGTGGAGTCCACCACGCTCGCGTTGCTCAGCTCGACCACATCGCCCGACAGAAGGCTGGCACGAGCCTCGCTCAGGTCCAAGCCGCTGTTGAAGTAACGCTGGAATAGGAAATAATAAATATTAATTAAATATCTTAAACAAAAACTAAGGAACTCTACAGGATATTTAAAACTAGAGCTGATGTTTTAACAGCTCTATTTCCGACACAACATTAAATTCAATAAGGGAAACTTTTCTAAGGAAATATACACAAATATCTGTTATTTCTAAATAAGTAATAAATAGTAGATATAGAAATGTATTTAACTCACCGTTCCCACAGCTATGGGCTCCGACATTGGACTGGGCAATGATAGGCCATGCGAGTTCTCCGCTCGGATCAGGAAGAAGTAATTTACACCCGGCAGCAGGCCAGTTTGGGTGAATGTCGTGTTCTGCACCCTGGTGCCCACAGCCACCCAGCCGTCCGTCTCGTTTTTGCCAAACATCTCGATTACATAGCCGACCAGGCTGGAGCCCCCCACCTTGTTGCTCCTCGTCCAGCTGAGCGTCACCGAGTTCTCGCCCTTCTCCACCAGTTGCGGTTTTCCCGGAGGCCCTGGATAGGTGGAGAGTTCCGCAGCTCGGTAGAATTTAATATTCGGATTGGTGGGCGTGTCCAGGCGCAGGTAACCGCTCCAGGAGGACTTCCCGTTCCGATTGCTGGCCACACAGGTGTACAGGCCCTCGTCCTCGTGTCGCTGAAGATCGGAAATGGTTAGAGCGCCGGCATCCGAGAGATTCCTGCGCTCGTGCTCTTGCACATCGATGGGTATGCCATCGAGGTACCAGGAGACTTGAGGCACCGGCGTGCCCAGTGTCCGGCAGGGCAGCACCACAATTGACTTGACGGGCAGCGTCTGATTGACGGGACCCTGTTCGATAATCGGCGGCGGGAGCTCAAATTGCGTATCCACACTGACCACGGTCCTGCTGCTGACACTGCCCACGGCGTTCAGGGCATTGCAGGTGACCACCTTGCCGGAATCCTCGCGGGCGAATCGAGCTATCGAAAGCACTGAGCGACCCTCGGGCGTGAGGGTAACTTCCATGCGCCCGTCGCGGTAGCCGGGCAGAAGCAGAGAGCTGTTGCCCTCCACCGACCAGTAGAGGGTGGGCCTGGGGTGTCCATTGGCCTGGCATTCGAACAGCACTTCATCACCGATCTCCACCAGTTGATTCTTGGGGCGTATCACAAATTTGGGGGGTGCTGAAGTAGGAGGGAGTATTTTAGCACAGGGAGAAATATTGTGAAATTGCATAAAGAGAAAGCGAAAGTAATACCAGAAGCAAACCTGCTACATACTACTTTGTTCTTTAAAATATTCTCTTAATATTATTTACTAATTTCTTTAACATAAGAATGCCTGGTTTTGTTTTCCGAGTGCCCTCCTTGAGCATTTGGCGCTGCTTTCAGGCAATTAACTTACCGTGAACGGTGAGGATGCCCGTGGCCGTGATGCCGCCCACCGCATTGTCCGCCTCGCAACTGTACTCGCCCATGTCCTCCAGCGTGACGTCGTCCAGCTTGAGACTCCGGTCCTCAAGTACGTGCACACGACCTGTCGAATCAACGTAGAAATAGGGGAAATGAATCTCATGTGTGTGTTTGGTGTGTGGTGTGTGGGAGGGAGGCTTCTCTATCCAACCCAGACTCAGACTCGACTCCATTCGAAAGAAAAACAAACTTTCTGGCTGTCTGCTACTGGGTACTGGGTGCTGGGTTCTGCTTCTACTTCGTTAGAAGTTCAAGTGGCGTAAAAATGGCCAAGCCGTATTCTCCGCAGCCGGAGAGCCAAATAACCGCAGCAAAGTAAGCCAAGACAAGATACGACTACGACATGGCAAAGTACCTCTCTTTCCGCCGCTTTCTTTCCCCGGAGGAGCACCTTTTGTGGTTTTTCCTTACAATAAACAGAGGACAAAGACAAAGGTGGGGGTCTGTCGGTGGCCTGTGCTTTCTTTTTGGTTGGTTGACTGCGAAATAGGTTTTAAATGTGGGTGCTCCTCCACCTGGTCCCTGCTTCCTTCGCTAGCCTGGCCACTGTGCCAATTGTTTGCTTAACAAAAGTTTAGGACAACAACCGAGGTAGCCGGCCCGCTCTCCGGAGGAATCTTTCCTGCAGCTACTATTTTCTTTGAGGTCTTTAAAGAAGCGTAAACCAGGCAGGGGTGATATCTCCCCGAGTGAGGGGTTAGTTGCACTTCCCCCGGGCTGGCCAACGGACTCCGTCTGAAGGACAACATTGCAACAGTCGAGTGTTGTGCAAGCAAAATTGTTGATTGCTGCCAACAGAGATTGGCAATTAACGGAATTAAAAGTTACAGTTGTGTTTGCCCAGCTAGGGCGGTCTAGGGGGGCGTGGCCAGGGGTCGACTTTTGGGGGTGGCATGTTCAAGGGGGGTGTGCCCACAACCGCTCCGCCCAAACTAACAACAACAAGCGGAATTGGTGAGGGGCGAGCTGGGCTGTTCTGGAGGTGTTTTCTCCACTGAAAGTATTTTATTTATCCAACTGATCGTTCTCCTGATATTTTTAAAATAGTATTTAAATATAAATAAATAATTATTTTAAAATTGTTGAAGAAAGAATATAAATCTTTAAAAAATATACGGACATAAAAGTACACAGAAGAGCAGGACTAAATATTTGTTATCCCTCATCAGATATTTTTAATGAAAATTAATATTAATTGAAAAAAAATCCCTAAAACTATACTTTTTTTAAATTTAACTAGGCCGTATTTTTCAAACAATTTCCTCCTAGTTCTTCCCTAACCAAACATCTCCCAGTGCATTCCGTAAACACTGCCAATTGGCAACACGAAAAGCCACAGGCCAAAGCAACCGCATAAACTAACTTTTTGTTTTGTTTTCTATTTTTTTCCGGTGCTATGTGCTATATGCTATATGCTATATGTGTGTGTGTAACGAACCCTCGACCCTCTACTTGAGCCATGAGTAAACAAAGAGCTTTAATTTCATTTGAAATTGCGGCCTCTGTATGTGTGAATAACTGCCCCAGTAAGAGAGCCACTAGCGGCAGCAACATGGCTGCCCGGGCATTTCCGGTTAATTGAAGCTGAATGACGAGAAGCCGAGGAGGAAACTTACGCAGTGGCATATTGCCGCCGGAGGCAGTGCGTCGCCACAAGACATCGGGCAGGGGATCGCCCCCGATGCGACACTGGAAAACCACTGAGCTGCCCACGACAGCAGTCTGGTTCTGCGGTCCACGGATTAGGAAGGGGCGAACTGGAATGATGTAAAGGGTAAAGAGTAGTTATAAGACGAGGAAATAAAAATTACATGTACAGATGTGTATCTTAATTTCAGTTCTGGGTATAAATTACAATATTTAATTAGTTAAATGTGAAACTTATGCTTAGAAATGGTAAAAATAAATCAGGTAGTGCCACAGAAACAAAGATCTTCAAGCATAATTTTCGGTAGCTAAGAAATAGATTCCAAGTCTCATATGAAATTAAATATTTACAACTCTTCCAACTTTGCTTTTGGATGTGTATAATTTTATTCAATAACTGATAGTAAGAATTATATCTCTTTTACTTACCATGAACTTTGAGAAAAGCGGTGGCCGATTCCCTGGTGCCAACGACATTCTTGACCACACACTGATACCGGCCATCGTCGGACTGGCGGGCATCCTGGATGGCCAGATTGCCGCCATCGACAATGCGAATGCGCTTGTTCCCAACCAGATTCAGCGTCTGTCCGTTTTTGCGCCACGAGATTTGCGGATCCGGGGATCCTCGGGGGGCGCCGCATTCCATCAGGGCCACTTCGCCCTGGGCCACACGGGTATTCGCCGGCTCCAAGCGGAATTCGTCGCGGAGAACTAGCGGGGAGAGCGGGTGGAGACGGTGAGAAATGTCAGTGAGAATGAGACAAGTGGGAGGTGGAGGGGGGCAAATGGCCCGGAGTAAGAGCTTTGATTGATTCAATATTAATAACTGTCAGGTGTACAGGCGACGTCCACTTTGCCCGGCTTGAGCTATGCTCCTCCATATTTTATAAGCCAGACCAGGGCCCCCACCCCCGGCCGACCTCCTTCTATCCCTGCCTCAATATGCCAATAAAAGCCCGGTAATGATGCCCAGGTTTAAGGCTTTGAACGGACAACTCTGTCGGACACAGCCAACAGAAATATTAATAAGCTTTGGCATTTGCAATGCTTATTTTTATTTATTCGCCCGCTTCTCGCATCTTCTTCGTTCCACGTCCTTTTTTTATGGAGCGATGCTCGGTGTACGTATACAAAATGTAAAATGCGAAATGCAAAATGCACTTCAATAAACGCATAATGCGCTCCACTGAACGCCAAAGGCACCGAAATAAAAACGCACAGAGCTGACTTCTCTTTGCCAACTCGGTTATCAGGCAGCATGCATAAGTAGGATAGGATGCCAGCAACTGGTCAAGCTTTTATGGCCTTAAGCGGCGCTGAAATCGGAATCCTTTATGCTTTACCAGATTAATTAAGCCCCAACTCCCCACGTTTACCTCAAATCTGTGCACCTCTCATGAGCTGGCTATCGATTACGGAGCCAAAGGACTTCTACAATTTCTCATTATTTTATTAATTAGAAAGCTGGCGAGAGAGAAATCGAGGCGTTTGAATGCAGCTGCCCAGCGTGGGGTAAATATTATGAAATGCTACCCTCCAATTAGCGGAATATCCATGACTGGTTTCCCTATTTAGAACATAATTTAATGTTTTCATTAACATTTTCTATACAAATAAGCAAACTAGAAAATATATAAATCACAATCCGTTCTCTTTACACATACCGATAAATATTATTTTTAGTCTCCTTAGCTCCCATAAATATCTTTAAATTAACCCCATTAAGCACCTTTAAAAAATGATTGAATCAATAATAAAAGTAAATGCCTGTTTAGCCAAAAAGGGAAATACTTACATGCCACTTGCAACGTTGCATTTCTGGAGCGCGCCACTCCAAACTCGTTTTTGGCCTGGCACCAGTAAGTGCCCGCATCGCTCTCCCTACGTGAGTGGATAACCTGGTCGGAGGAGAGGCGGGGAAAAAGAGATTATTAGATACACAAGTTAAGAGATTTAAGTAGTTTTCGGACGGCTTAGGCCGGGTCACGTGTCAGATCAAAAAGTCTCAAAATTGCTCATCCGAAATCAAATAAAAGGGAAACGTGCCATGAGCGTCCATGCTCGCCCCGCTCCACTCGCCGTTGTCCAGCCTGCGTATACGCAATTTAATTTAATTAAAAAATACATTCAAGCCCAAGGGGTAGCATCCTCCGTATGAGTCTGCCCCGAGCCGTAATCACTTGGCCACTTCAGTTTTAATTGGCAACAAACCGAATCTCGCCCTTGGATGGGGTTGACTTACCCCCAAAAGCCGGACCCGAAAAAATAATACAAATTGGAGAAGAAATTGTTATGGACAATAATAAAAGTAAATTGTTGAACTTGAGCTTCGGCCCCGCGGGGCTCAACTTGAAAATTTAAGAGTGTCTGGCTTTCGCCACTGGCCGCCACCCTGCCTTATTTATTGTGTATTTTTTTTTAACATTTGAATTTAAATTTAGAACACAAACTCGGGGCTCACTGGGCCATTAATAATTTGCGGAAAAACAATAACAAAAAAGTGAATTTGTTGCATTTAATGAAAATAGCAGGGAGCAGGGAAAAGCGAGCAGGAATTTAATATAAACACAGTCCGAGGCAATTGCAATGCCTGATGATGGGAGACACACAGACGACACCCCTTTCTTCGATGGAGTTTGGGGATTTCGAGGAGTCTCGTTAGCTGAAATTGCGAAATGTGCACGCACGAAATGATATAGGGGTTGCTTGGAGGTCTAACCCCCCAAAACAACATCTTTTGTTTGTTCATCAGGTTGTTTTCCCTATCAACTAAAATGCAACCAGACGGAAGCCCATAAAATAATATGGGCAGGCCGAAAAAAAAAGGTAAGAAATAAGGCAGGAATGGCTTATGCACAAATGTTGCGTTTCACATGGCGAAGAAGGCGCAGGAGAGCTGGGCCTGGGAACCCAAATAAGGGAATTCTACGCCTCCGTTCGCCTGCGTCCTCATCGACAGCTGTAAAACCCATCATAATGATGGAGTTGCAATCGGAATGAGTTGATTGGCTATGATGTGTACCTTGAGAAAGAATAAACCACCGGCGGGCAGCATTATGCGATGCGAGCCCGTATCCGTCTTCAGTTCGCGCCCGTCCTTAAACCATTGTATGCTTGGTGTTGGATTGCCCTCGGCTTGGCAATTAAACGTAAATGGATCATTTTTTGGCACCGTCGTGTCCATGGGATGTTCGATGATGCGTGGATTTTCACCTGGAACGAGAGAGCGAAGGGAGCGTTTTTTATTATTATTATTTCATTCATTATTTCTTTTATTCTTCTTACGGGCTGTGCCAGAGTAACCCTACACTGAGACAGCCACTTGAGTGCGTGTTCTATTTCACTTTGGAAAAAAGGCAAAGGAAGAGGATCCTTCATCCCACACACACACACAGACGACACACATGTGACGATGATGATCGTCTCGGGGGATTTCCCTAAAACGAAATTCATCTTTGACGGCTAAACAAGTTTTGTCACTTAATGCAGCGGCAATTAAGAGGCCATTAAGTAGTCTGGCGTGCGGGGGACCCCCGCGGACGGGAAATCCAGGCAGAAATTATGTTAAGCAGCAACGAAATTCAACTTGGGGCGGCTGCTCCTCTCAAATTCAATTAACTTCATGAAAATATTTGCCCGCCCACGGCTCCGCGCACAAAGACAGAGACGAGATCAAGGACCAAGGACTAAACATAAATTTAGCGCATGTCGATAAGGATGAAACAAAGGACAACGCTAGATAAACTTTATTAAAAGCAACAGCGGAGCCAAAGCAAAGAGAGATTCGCAGAGAAAGCAGTGGGAGCAGTGGAAACGGCAGTGCGAACAGTTGGGAAACAACTGAAATGTAATTACAAAAAGCGCTTAAAGGTGAAAAATGTGTGTGTGTGTTGGCCAAAGAGAGAGCGAGGTACGGAACGAGGATGTAAATCGCTGGACAGGGACGGGCTGCCTTTGGTTAGTAACATCATTCAGCCGGAAATTAAGTTTTCCAGATTTATTGAAAGCGGATAGTAATGAGAGCTCCCAGCAGAGGCGAGGAGACGGCACTCGAAAGCCAAGGCAGACAGCGATAGAGATGGGCGAATATATCACTGTTTGGAATCCCAGGGAATAAATCACGACTGAAATTTGGGGGGATAAGTATTATGTTAGAAAGTAATGTTTTAAAATTGGGAGAGTTAATTGAATAATGAAACCAATATAATAGTAAGCCTTTTTATGGAACCTTGAGAGACCTTAAAAATTCTTTAAAGTATATACCTTAATTAAGTGAAATAAAATGCAACCTTGCCATTCAGATCGTCAACTAATCTCCAGTTTCATCCAAGTAACCAGATCTGCTCGCAATTCGACACCCCAGGCGTGACCTTTGAACCTCTGGCAATGCTAATATGCAAATCGAATGGCATCGTGACACTGCTATCACTCTGGGAAATCACTGAATCAGCAGCATCCAGTGATTTCTATTTGAGCTCAGCAGCAGCCGATGAACGATGACATTTGTCAAATGTGTTTAGCAAAAAAGAGAGGGGAGCAGCGGAGACAGAAG
Organism: Drosophila tani; assembly: GCA_008042535.1. Lineage (NCBI taxonomy): Eukaryota > Metazoa > Arthropoda > Insecta > Diptera > Drosophilidae > Drosophila > Drosophila tani. The sequence continues at coordinate 14,192 of VNJO01004990.1, forward strand.
ACGACGGAAAGAAGGACGAACCGAGTTCGGACTGCAACTTGGACATTTGTCAAATGCTGTTGTGCTTGGCTTTTGATGTTGGTGCTGCTGCTGCTGCTGCTACCTTTGTGATTGCCACCCGGCGCCAGCAGCCTTTTGTTGTATTTGCACTGAGGTGAGAGGGTAGTGGGAGTCTTTGAGCCATTGTCTGATTTTAGCCATGTCCAAAGGCTTTGTCCCTGGCCCCCTTTGTTCCCCCCGGCCGCGTCGTCATGGCTACCTCCTATGCTCCTGTGTGCTAATTTAAATGATGAAATACTCCAATAGTTGTGCCATGCCAACGCAAGGCTTATTAAAAGCACCTGCCACGTAGACCACATCCCCTTTTTGCAACTGCTGGTCGCAAAATAAAATATTTAATTAAGCAAATTTCTGCTGCTGTTAAATAAATATTTTGCAATTTTTTTGCCATCGCCAAACCAGAGAGCAAACCAAACCACACAGAAAAGCAAAGCAAGGACTTCGATAGCCAAGAGTAAAAATAACAGAAATCAGGTAAAATGTGTAAACTTTCTGGCATGAATTTTCCACATGCACACACTCTTTTGGTGAGAGCTAAAGTTCTCATAATAATATGCAAAAAATGTAGAAAACTGAGAGAAAACTGCAGCCACAAAGGACAATAACATGGAACTATGCGCTGACTAAAAATATTATTTTTAAAGTTATAAAGTTATAGAATAAGGAAATAGTTTGTAATGTAGGCGGAAATATTATAGATTATTTTGTACAAATATTTCCATCAAATAACTTTACTTTTCATAAGTTTCCGTCTGCCAAAAAATGTCTTCAAAAATATATATTAAATTCTTGCTTTCCAAATTGCTTTTCTCTCGTAAAATTTTTCTGTTTAAAACCACATTTCCCTTTAGCACTTAATTACGCTCATTTGACATATATGTATGTACGCTCTTCATTTGTTGTGCGTGTGTGTCTGGGTGTGTGTGCGGGTGGCTTGGAAATTTATGCATGCATACACGGCAAGCAAAGAGCTCCGGAGAGAAATGTAAAAGAAGTTTCGAAGTAAATAAACAGCAACAGGAACACAGAGGCAAAAAGTGCTGCCGGCGATGAAATCATGCAAGCATGCAACTAAGCAAACAATGCGCACACACATGTGTGTGTGTGTGTGCGAGGTGGGAGGGAGGGAGACAGCTAGATCCGGGGAGACAGAGAGAGCGAGCTGCAGAACTCATAATGCGCCACTAACGTGTTGGGGAGCTCTGCGGCAGCAGCAACAATAATAACAGGAAATGCATTTCGTAGTCGCTGTTAAGAAATCGCTGGGCCTGTGCTGCTGTCTGTTATCTTAGCTCATGTTGCTGTTGTTCTCGCTGTTGTTTTTGTTTGCCGCCGTTTTTGTCTGTTTGTCCAATAAAAGCATAAAAGAAATTGTGTGTAGCCCGGGAGCAAGACATGGTAACAGTCTACCCAGGTATCACTGGACTGTGATTCACCTAGAGTCGTAAATTTATTAGTTTTTGCCTTATTTATTTATTATTTAATTAGTTTTATTAGAGATAATTTTTAATAAGTTAGTGATGAAGTGTTGAATCATGACTGGAAGGTCCTTAGATGATTGCTTTATGTATCTTTCAAAGAAAGAATTACGCAAATCAAAGGAAGGGGTGTCAAAAAAATCACTATGTGATAAAAATCTTTTTAAAATATGCCCCAAACTATGCCATAAAATTATTCAGGCTTCAAAATGTTTCGGTAGCAAATATAGTATACTTTTTGACAGCATTTCAATTGATTTAAAAGCGTTTTTTTCATAAATAATAATTGTATAAATATTACTAAGATGTACACAAGTCCAATATACCTTCATGAAGGGTACCAAAAAATCACAACAAGCAACTACAACTTCAGCTGCTGTTTGAAGCTGTTGCATTTCTGCTAATTTGCTGTTGCCCCGTTGTTTGACTTTCGGCCAGTAGGTGCTAAAAGAGACTCCAGACTCCCGAGGTTCTCAAGGCATCTTATGCCAATATGCATCATTATTAGCATGTCAACAACATACAACACACACATACACGGTGACAACAAAAATCACAACTTTCCCAACTGACGGCAACATTAAACGTGTATCCGAGCAGCTGCTGAAAATGCATACATGTGTATGTACACAGTAAATGCAAATAACTTGGCCAGTTGCCCCCAACTCCCTCCTCTTCCGCTGGGTCTCCCCATATTATATCGCACCCACAAGACAGACTTGTAATCAAACAACGAATAGCCGCAATTTAAGAGGGGAAGGCTGGGGCCGAGGTGGCCAGTAAACAGGTGAAGTTGTTGGGAGCAGCCTGCTGGAAAACCATCATCCAAGCTACATGTGTTCGGGTAATTGAAGATGTTCGCATGGCAAATTCGGGCATTTAATGTCCTTTAAAGTTGGCTTTGCTTATGGCATAAAATATCAATAAATACATTAAATATATTTCATTTGACTTCATTTTGTTTTGCTCAAATTTTCAGTTGACTTGACTTTTAAGCTAAATTAATAATATTTTGCAAGTAATTTCGGTTTTGTATATTTCTAAAGAAAATATCTGTTTCCGTTTACTCTCAATTCTCAGCCCTTTAATAATATTTATACTACTCTAGTGTGGAAAATATTTCAGTTTCCTTCATAAATATGCATTCTTCGAACTACAAAAATGTTAAATTCCAAACACTTTCTTGCTTAAAATTCCATTATTCAAATTGTCTAATTCAATTTAAATGCCACCAGATTTTAGTCGTCCCTCGTCAGAAAGTAAAAGTTTATTTTCCTCGCCGGCCTCACAAATCACAGAATGTCAAACTGTGGCAGCTTGAGTACTGCAGCCATTTTTTGTGTGCGCCGCTTGCCGCTTCTATTTAAAAAATGGGGGAAAGCGACAGGTTGGAAAGTCCTTGATGTGAACTGTGACGTCAGGCGGCGAGAGGGGTCTGTTAAAAAATTAACAGGACTCGAGCTAGTCCTTTTCCCGCTGTAGTGCCATTTTGATTTTCGCTGCTCCCTTTTACTTCTGCCTCCCCCTACCCTCTGTTGCTGTTTGCAGTGGCTCAACAATAATTTATAAGCTTTTAGTGCAACGCGACTTCTCAAGCAACAACAAAGACTGAAGTTTTTGATTTGCCGCCAGCTGATGGAGGTTGCCGCTCGTTGCTGTTGCCGTACTGGCTGCTATTTCAACTTTCTGCTACCATTTATTTATTTATGCTGAAATGTTAAATTTTTAATGGGCATGCAACTCGGCGACCGGCATGGGGGTCTTATTTGGGGCGCGTTCTGGCTGAAAGCTCGAGGAGGAGGAGTTCGTAAGCCTTTTGCACAACTTTTGCCACTTAAGCTTTTGTACAAGTAAATGGCAGCGAGTGTGGGCGTGTGTTTGCTCACTCCTGTGTGTGTGTTTGTGTGTTGCGTATTGCAGATTTATGTTTACCGACTTTTGTTTTGTTTTCGGTGGAGCTAAATACGCGAAGGCGCTTATAATTCTGCACTCGCTTTTTAAGCCGGGTGTTGAAGAGGAAAGTGTAGATTTGAGATGCTTTGCAAAGGTAATTAGCTTTGACTTATGCTTTAAAAAATCGTATAAGAGGTTAGAGTTTAAAATTACACACATGAAGTAGGTGAAAATGTGGTATATAAGTTAGATTTCCATTTTCTTTATAAATTAAAGGTCAGCTGCTTTTCATCTACGTTTTTCTTATTTTTTAATTTATGCTTTTCTTGAAATACATTTTCTTTGGAATTTATTTTGTGCACTATGCTTTTCGCCAGCAAAGAGAAATTCCCAGTCGGCACATACTCCCTTTTATTTTCCAAAAGACAATGTTTCAGGAAATTTTTTACGTATTGTTTTTTGTTTTTATTTGTTTGCTTTTGTGTTTGCGCGCCTCCTGCTTTGTTTGCTTAGACGGTCGGGAGGGAAAATAAGACGAAGGGGCGGCCTCAGCCTGCACAACAACAACATCCCTGAGCGGAAGCTGCCTGGTTGCCAATTATTTAAATGCCTACCAACACGGCGGATGTGGGCCAACACAGAGGAACAGAGAAACTCAGAGCTCTGAGTGAGAACGTAAGAAAGCGTACTTTTCTTTCGGCAGCATAAATCATTATCACATTTATGTAATATGCATGCCAGGCCAAGGAAACTCGGGGGGGTTGGGAGTGTGGCAAGGAAAGCCAGCCCCGACAGGCAGAAGAGCGGCCAAATATTTGCCCAAAAAAGGACCCGAGGGCAGCAATAAAAACCGCAATAAACCAACAGGGATTATGGTCCATAATGTGAGGATTTTCAACAAGCTTCGGGAAACTCATACGATATATATGTATATCCCTCAGAACCTCCTTTCCCCCTTCGATGACTTTGACTTTTATTGTTTTGTATTATTACCAGCGACAGTCGGAAAAAAATGCACAAGAAATCAAAAAATCAAATAAATTATTCAAAATGTTATTTGGGATACACGCATATTAATAGCAGAGAAACATATTGCCTATATTCCTGGACCAGGACGAACCCTCAAGAACCTTTGCGCCCTTCCCATCTGGAGTCAATCCCGTTGGGCTAAGGATTTGATTAGGCAAAACAAGAAACGAGAAACCGCAGGCGCCTCCCCTGCTGAGAGCACTAGAAACATAGACGATGGCTACAGTGGGTAAAACATGACTCAAGTACTTTGAAAAACATCACGTACAGCATTAGAAATAGGTTGGAAGCCGCTTTTAAGAAAATCCTGTTTTGGAAATATATTAAAATAAATGTAAGCTGAAAGTATCCCTCAAAAACTATAAACAGCAATAAACAAAATATAATTGTAAGCCAGAAAACACATAAATTAGAGAGGAATGTCTGTGAGATTTTTTTGAAACAACGAAGATACTTACAAAATATCTGTGTCTTACTAAATGTAAATGGTTTTGAATTATTTTTAATGATTTGTTTAAAATTGTATTGAAAACTGGATCATTCTTTTCCTTATTAAAAATCTGTTTTTCTACCATTAAATTCATTCAGTTCTGTGTAAAAAATCCCAAATATTTCGCTTATTTGATTTGTTAAATTTAATATTCCAACGCCACTGGATCCATTCGGCTAGAGTCTGGAGCATTTTCCTCCAGCATTTTCAATGTCAAATTTATGCCAGAGCACGCCGCCGACTCGAGTCTGGCAGAGAGTCGCTAATGAGCCAAATCGCCCGAAGGTGCCAGGAAAAATGCTCAGACTCAGACAGTCGGTCTTTATGTCTGTTCCATCTTGGATCTGGTCTTGGCTCTGCGATTTTTTTTTCGCACATTGTACGCATATTGTTAATTTGGCGCCACAGGGTACAAAATTCCCAGACCGCCCCTCTTTTCGGTTTGGTTTTCCGCCCAACCCTCGCTCGAAGAACTTTTCCATTGTCTGAAGGGGTTCTCCGGTCTCGTTTTGTTTCCTTTTGTGCGACTTTTGCGCTGTTAATTAAATTCGACATTCAAGTCTCATGTGTGAAAGGATAGGGGGATGGCAACCACTTTCCGCCAAAGGGATTTTGGGATCCAAGTTTCCTCTCACTCACTTCGCTGCTTATCAGCAAAATATGCATTTTTGCGAAAGAAAAAGACCGCCACAAAAACGTCGCCAGCTCGCCTTGGCTCTTATCAATAATTTCATAAATGAAAAAACACTGAAATCCTTTTAAAGGTTCCACCAGACTATACAGAGACCAGTCCCCAGTCATAAATATATATGAGAGGTGCTGCTGCACGCAAAAAAAGGGACACATATGGCTGGGAAAGGCGACGGCGGCTATCAATGTCATATTTTTTACACAGCTTTTTTATCAACTCTTTTATAGTTTATATCTTTGTTTTCTATCTGCTCCATCCTTTTGGGCTCCATTTATGCGACCGGGAAAGGGTCTGAGTGGGAAACTGTTTGGCTTATTGAGAAATTGCATTGGCTAAGAGAACGTTTATCTGGCCCGCTGATGTAACCAGCAAGTTCGGCTTACCCATACAGGCTTTTATGGAGTCGAGAGCTAAGAGCTATGCTAATCCAAAATCTGCATTATAATGTGAGATCATTTGTCAAAAGATGAAGTGATAAAGATGATATATGATGAATACTGTCCATAATGAAGGTGCGAATGGAGGTAGATGGAGTTTAAGATACTCTACAGATGAAGACATTATGGTTTTGAATGATTCTTTCTTTGTTAAGAGTATATTTAATTATTTTTAATGTATTTACACATCACTGGGATATACAGAATATATTCCAATTTATTCCTGATGCTTTCTGTATTTATTTTCCGCATCTGTTTCTAAACCAACAAGATCCCTCTGAGTGCCACACCCTCGCCTATTAAAATATATATTCATTTCAAACCCTCACAAATATCGAAAGCGAGACCCCGGTAAAGTGCCACATCATCTCTCACCCTCGATAAAAATAAATAATCCCATCAAGTCTGTCATTATCACCTGCCAAAAGTTCATTCCATCTATCGAAGCCCATATGCCCGACTCTCAGCATAAGTAGTGTATGTATTGTGACAACTAAATAATAGATGGAAAAAATGGCTGGACGGAAAAAAAAAAGAGTTTGGAGCCAAAGCCAAAATCCAATTAATCATTTAGCCTAATCTCTTAATTGTATTTTATGTAGATTTTAATTTGGTTATTTCATAAGCCGATTTGAACAATTTCACAGTTTGCACAAAGCGGTAAAGGAAACCCGAGACCAAGCCCAAAACCAGAATAAAATTCATTTCGATGATGTAAAAGCCCCCAAAGTTCATAATTTGTCTATTTTTCTTGTGGCTTCAAATTAATTACATTTGTCATGCCCATTGACATTTCGACAAGTTTTCTATTAATTATTTTTGATAGATGTTGGAACTGTTAAAAATACAAGCCGAACAACAAAAATGCTTTAAAGCTCGAGGAAATGTGTCAATGGCTCGTCTGATTTATGGCTGCGGCGACACAGTTTCCAAAACGAAAATGCTCCACATTGCGTTTCGTCTCGGAAAGTTTGGGAATTCGGCTGGTAGATCGCCTTGGAATTTTTGCTTACCTAGAAAGAGAAAAGAGAAATATAAAATTTATTAGTGAATGCTTGGAAAGTGAGGTAGCCCTGGTTTCAGGGCCAGATTTCGGGGAAATCTTGCGAGGAACGAGAAAACGGTAGCAGTGAGAGACTCAAAGCCAGGCCCATAAACAATTGCACATAAACCTCGTTTATGGGACGGACTGTCGCATGTGCAGCATAAATTATGTTTTGTCGTTTTGACATCCCTGACAGATATGCATCTCTAACCCCTGGCTCCGGATAGCCAACCATCCAGCCAGCTGCCTGCCTCTCATTCCCCCTTCCCAGCCTGGCAGGCCAACAAAGAGATCATTATCGAGCAGGGTAAGGGTCGCCTTGGAGCAGCAAAAACCCAGAAACCCAGAGAAGCAGTGCTCGAAAAAAAATGCTCACAGATGTCGTTTATTGAATATCGATTTACGCTGACTTCGTTAGAGAAAAACGCATGTTAAATGTAAATATGAATAAATGAGCTGAAAAACGGCAGCAGAAGCAGCAGCAGCAATAGCCGTCGACTATGATCATAAATAAAGCCAGCGATCTGAGCGAGGGTTCCGACATACCGACTTGAAGTGGCCACTAATAAAAGCGGACTTGGAGCCGGAGCCGGAGTCGGAGCGGCTCTCAATGTCACATGTTGCATGTCCTGCGGCCAGACGAGAAATCCAGATCCGCATCCAGATCCAGGGCCACTCGAAGCGCGAAACTCAACACTGACCCAGGGGAAGGGGACTGACTGAGTGACTGAAGTCGAAGAGGAAATGCCCTTGGCATGGGGATGGTATTGAAGTAATATTTAATTGTCTACAGATTTTTCTAGCCGAATGGATTTTGGTGATAAAGTTGACAAAAGGTTCGTACTTCCAATAAGCACATGAGCAATAACTTAATGTTTTGGCAAGGCATTAATCTAATAGATTAAATTACATGGCTTTTATGATTTAGTATTTTAAACAAAAGTGATTTTATATTGGTTCCAACCCCAATCCATTAGGTAATTTCAGTAATACCCTTTATTTAGGGTATCCATTTAGCGATGGAACACAAAGTGAAAAAATAAACAGCCTCATCGGCCCTGGGCAAAGATTTCCAAGGCGGATAAGCGAGAGGCAGGACAACGGCGAGACTTGAACCAAAAACTGGGAAAAAATTTAGCAGGAGAAGAAAGAAGGGTTGCCGTCTCTTGCGATGATTGATTTCATGCCAAAGTTGATTTCAATCAGCAATGTTTATGCAGTTTTTTTTTCGCTCGCCGCTTTTTTCTGTCGTCGTCGTCGTCGTCTGTGGACTTGAGTCGCTTGGGGGTTGGCTTTTGACAAGAATTATGACACTAGCCATATTTGGAGTCAGTGCCAGAGAAGGGCAGCAAGCAGGGGGCGGGGCGGCTGTCGTTTAATTGCCAAAAGCGCATAATTATCGGGCGGACAAGAAGCGTTCAGTGAACCTCCGTCGGAGCCCCGGGCCCCGAGGAAAAGAGGAAATCAAAAAGCTAATAGGCTTTTTGGCACTGGTCCATTGTCCGCAGCCGCAGCCGAAACCGAGACCCAAAATTGGAGTACCAGCAGCTAAAGCGACACAAAACAAACCAGAAACAACGTTAATCAAGAGCCATGAAATCGCATTGAGAGAGAAAACAAGAAAGAGGAAAAGCATCAACAAAATAAGCAGAGGCAAATCAACAAATTCTAAGCGTTATTATTGGAGTCAGGAGAGCAGACTTGATGATGATACAAATTGCTGTTATTAAAGCGCGAGCGGAAGGAGATACAAAGTAAGCAGATTGCAGAGCAACGGCAGCGAGATACTGAGATACTTTTTAAATGATATGAGATACTTTAAGCGGAGATCGCTGGGCAGACTTGAGCGAGAGGATGCGTTCCGTAATTGCACTTGTAATTGGTTGCCAGAGAATTCAATTTAAACTATTAAAAATATTTATAAATAAGGCAAGTGTTGTGCCCTAAAAGTATCGTAAGACCTTCAGTATCTTCAAGCCACCCCAGCTGTACCCAAAATAATATTACCAAAAAGTAAAACCAGTTAGCCAACAGAACCCTAAAAACTCTTCTACCCTTGAGCTGCTTTCGGGGCGGCGCAAAAAGCCATTAAAACGAACCCTTATTATCCTCAACTAATGTCCAGCTCAGTGCCCTGGCCCCTGGCAAACTGATTTAAGCTTCTCTGGCCAGCACACACACACAACATTTAATAAACGTTAAAAGTAAATGTCATTAGAGAGACGCCTTCTCCTTTTCCTTCGCCTTTTCCGTCCGCAGCATTCTGCGCTGACACTTGATGAGCTGTCATAACATTAGATCATGGAGGTCTCCCACTCCCGGCCCTCATTAGTCTTGCCAGCAACTGTTTACTCTGCTTATTATGATAAACACTAAGAGTCCGGGGAAGACTTTAATGCACTTTAACTTGGCTTTTCCCCAAAAGAAAAGGCCTTTAATTGATTGATGGATGGACGAATTGGGTGATTGACTGGCTGGCGGGAGTCAAAGGTGTCAAAGAATGTCGAACTTTTTTTTAGGCAAGCAGATGATATATTTATTTGACTTGCTGAAATATTTCTAGCTTTTTGTCGAATTTATTTTGGGAATATTTCTAATAGCAGCTGCTGTCATCGCGAGAGGGGAAATTCGATGCGCTTAATAAAAGTGACACTCGAAGATTGGCTGAGAAACGATCTCGTGTGAAAATGGGGAGACTGGGAAATGCTCGAATTTTCCATGTACTCGTTGCCTGACTAATCAAAAAATTATGAGACGATTTGTTACAGCCTCCATTAGGTCTAATGAGAGGGAAATCTCCAAGAATAAGAACTTGATTGAGATGTGGGTTGTCATAAAGCATAGGCGTGAATGATTTTGGAAGGGAATAAGGAGGATTTAATGGAGGAGTCTATATCTCCAATATATCCCATGCCAAGCTCTTTGATTGCCCGTTTCTGTTGCAGTTTTTACTTGAGCCTCACAAATGACTTCCGCTACAGACACAAATTATAATGTAAATCGATGCAACATGAACATGAAATATAATTGAATTGAAAATGTTGCCACACACAGCAGCAACAGCAGCAACTGACAAGCGACAGGAGCAGCAGCAGCAACTGCAGCAAGTAAAGGGCAAAATGCTAATAAATGCAAACAAAAAAAATTCAAGTCGCTGGTGAAGCAACTCTAAGCACAAAGCAGAGACAACAGCAACTTCAGGCCAGGCCGGGAGACAACGAGTTGCGGACAGAGCCACGTCATGTAACTTGTAACTTGTAACTGGGCATCAAATATGGCCAGGCAAACGGGGGAAAAGAATGTTACTTGGGCGGCAATATATCATCAAAGTGGATGCTAGTCGACGGATCATGAAGCTGGAAGCAGGCCCAGCTAGAGATACAACAACTCCCGGCCAGCAGCAACATCAAATCAATGCAATTTCCATTTGTAAATGACCAAAATGAGCAACAACAAACGAATGTTTCTCTTCTTTTTTTTTTTGGGTGGCTGGGGGACAGGCAGCATGTTGCTCATGGGGACCACCTGGAAGAGGACCCACTGATAGAGTTCTTAGAGCCGCTCTGCCACCTCCTCCTCTTCTTCCTGCTGCCTTCCCCATGCCCGCTCTGACATTCCATTTTCGCTATAATTAATAAACACATGGCAAAACAATTTATCAGTTGCTGCTGGCGCCCGAGTCATGGCAAATCGATTAACCAATCTCTCGCTAAAAAAAAGGAGAAAAAATGAATTAAAAATTACAACAAAAAATGGGCAGCAAAGCTGCGACTCATGTGAGTGCAGAAATATGAAAAACGACGCCGACTTTGGTGATGCATGTTGCCAAAGGGCAGCAGCAGCCACTACGAGTCCGCCAAGACTTGCCCCCCAGGCAAGCTATAGTTGGCAGGAAAAAGGGGGAAAAAACCTCAAGAAAACTTGTCTGCTCTTTGGGCAGATTTGTTTGCTTTTGCCTTACTTTGGCGGCACACGGGCAGGAAAAAAATTCAATTTAAAAATTATTGCTGCACTTTGCTTGTTGCACGGCAGCAACATGTGCCTCTGCTGCTCGCTGCTCGCCTCTCGCGGTCTTAGCCCCCAAAAACATGTTGATTATTTTAAAAGGTACACTTTGAAAATAATCTTTAAGAGATGTCCTTAAAAATAATATATTTTGTAGTTTGTAGTTAGTGATTTAGGTTGGGAATATTTTAAGAAATACAAAATTTATATAAATGTGTCTTTCAGTTGTTGCAGGATTACGTACACTTTTTGTTTAAAAATTGTCTATCAAAGTTGCGCATTGCTTTTAAAGAAACTAAGTCTTTCTACAATATAATTCATTTTTTCTTAGCTCTTAAAAATATCTTATAAAATTTTTTAGAGTCCTCAATTTTTCTAGGTGCATTGCGAAAAATGGCTCTCCAGAGGAGTTGCCTGGCAAGAAGTAGAGGCAGCAACATAATTTGTTGCCAGCAACATGTCCAAGTTCCTGTGTTCGCGATGGCAGCCTAAAAGTTTAATTTCGCATTTCGCATTTGGCATTCGGCTCATTTGCATTTTACTGTCAAATTAATCCAATTTAACACAAGCTCCGCGACTGCAGGGAATTTCAATCCATTCGAGGGCTACGCAAAATGCGGCCTGCCAAAACGAACAACATAATTACCGTTAAGAATTGCGAGCAGCAACATCAGCAGCAGGAGCAGCAACAGCAACAGCAACAGCAGCAACAATAACAGACATGCCCCGGACAGGCAGCAACACAGAACGTTTTGGGCTCCTTAATTGCCATTGGGAGACTCCATTTGGCATGGCCGAGGAGTCGGAGTCGGAGTCTCCACAGAGAGTCCAAAACTGAGTCCGAGTTCCAAGGCAGCTGCCCGTGGCCAAGAGCACGATTTTCTGCCCGGATCCTCGCATTAGCAATATGGGAAACGAATCGCGTTGACCACAGGTAAACGCAGGCATAGGCAGCAGCAGCAGCAACTGAAGCAGCAGCAGCAGCAGCATTGCGGCATGTGCAACATGTTGCTGCCTGCTCCCTGTTGCACGTATCGATCGCATTCCGCGTTCCTAATTCGCTAGCATTTTACCAAAGCTTCTTTACCATATTCAGCAGCAGCAGCAGCAGCTAGAGGAGGAAAAGGCAGCTCTGCAGATAGCGCGACTTGACTTGACTTGACTGTCGCAAATCAGATACAAGAAGAGGTCTCGAGTAAGGAGGGGCCAGGAGAGCGTGGTGGCACTGGGAGAGACAATGCCATACCCTGTGTTTAGCATATGCAGATAGATGGGTCTGCAGCTCCCATCTAGGCACTGAGAACAAAACTATCAAGCATTAAGTAGGGGAAATACCTAAAACTAAAAGAACCAAGCTATCAGTGATCTATAAATAATATTTTTATGACCTGAGGGAGTAAAATTGAGTTTAGATTTGAGTTCAGCACCTTTAAATGATTAAGATATTTTTTTCTGAGTATTTAAAGCTTAGAGATAAAGTGTCAGTGTATCATCTCCTGTCTCTCCCTGGTTACGCACGCTGGATTTGCAGCTTAAAATATTTGCATACGTTAGCGCTCCGCTCTGTCTCTCCGCTTTTCCGCAGGTACGAAATATATTAAATTTAAAACGGACCTCGAAACGAAACGAAAAATATGTTAAACGCGTGACTAATGTGAGAACGTTCCACGAGATACATTTGGTTCGTTAGCCTTGGCTCTGGCCTGGCTCTCAGTGCTGATCAATGATCAAACACCGACAACGGCAACGGCGATGGCAACGGGAACGGCAACTCCGGAGCTGAAGTTGGCTAATTAGCTATGCAAACTATGAGATACACAACACAAGATACCATGTATCTCAAAATGCCTCGGGCCTCATGCGTGCAATTCGCGGCGTTTTTTTCGGTTTAGCGAAAGAAAGTTTAACTCGATTTACTTCCAATTAGCTGCCATTTTCGGCTATTTGTGTGTGTATCTGTGTGGGCGCCAAATTTGTAGCTCAAAATTGCACAGATACGGACCCGAGATCGCGGGAGAATGGGAACGGCTTAGCCGGGTCCCCAACCCCAGCTCCAGCTCCAGCTCCAAATCCGCATCCCAAAGAGTCTGTAATTTGACTAAAGACTGAAATTTGAATGATCGCTTTGGCTAAGTGGAGTCTGCAGTCTGCGAGTTTTGGGATCTCGGGGATTTCGCAGAGGAAGTGCCTCTTTGGGGAGCATGCGAATTAATACGGTTCGGGGCTGGTCGAATGCGTTCGTTTAGCGATCGCTTAAGTGCCCGGCCACAAAGTCTTAAGTATTAAGACTGAACTGTAGCATTTTGAGTGCCGTTCGCTTTGACGAACAATTTAAATCCAACTTGTATAGACGGAAGTATGTGCTGAATACTGTGTGGGTTTGTTTTTATTAAAGGGGAGTGTTTAATGAACTGTTGGAAGTGAGAAAGTTTACTAAGCAAATTAGGGAATTAAATAAGATAAGTTAAATATATTATTTTAAGGAACACTTGTCCATACCTAAAAGTATATTATATACAAACAATATGTTTTCCAGTTAGTTGCACATTCTTGAAATTAGTTTTCGGAAATCTTTCCATTATTACATTTTTACAAAAGATCTTAAGACCCTGTCAGCAGGAGTTTCTCCTACAGAGAAAGATCCTCAAATATCTTATCCTAATACAGTTTCTTTTCCCATTTCCCTCAGCATATGGTTTTTGTTTTTTTCTTTAGCTTCGAATAAATACTCGGTGCAGCGATTGTCCCTGCGGCCAAATGACACCTGCATACTTCTACCTAGGCCAGAAACCTACTTAAGATACTTTAGATACTTGGCCAGCCCACGAGAGCAGTTATCTATCCATCGAATAGTGCCTGCCTGCCTGCCGCCTACCTACTTCTGACTCCCTGCCTCCGGAGGAACCTTTTCAGGCTCTTTATTCCGGAGTTCTGGGACTATTTGCTTTTCAATGCTGCTTCGATTCGTGTTCTCCTTTTGTTGGGCTCGTTTTTATTGTTTTTCTTAGGTTTTTTTTCGGGGAAAATTTATGACTTGCTGGCTGGTCTCTCATGTCGGGAATGCGTTTCTTGTTTTTCCTTTGTTTGACTTGCCTGGGTTCGGTTCGGTTCGGCTCGATTTTCTTTTCTTTGAGCTGCGAGATGCGAGATGCTGCTGCACCATTGGAATTCTCTACCTACGCAGTTTTCCAGCGGCAGGGAAAGGAAAACAGAAACAGAAACAGACACCGACACCGACTTTCCTCCACTCCCTCAGAGCGGCTCGAATTGCCTCTGACCTTGCGTTTGCGGCCATTTTCGGGCAAATAGATTTTTCCCGCCACAATTAGGCAACTTCTTGGTCTCGCATTAAACGAAATTGTAAATGGAAATTGTTGCCCGGAGAGTCCTCCGCGTAAGGAGAGATAATCATAAAAACTGTAGCGGGGAATTGTTAAATTTTATTGCCAAAACTTTGGCGCCCAGCAACCCCAACTGCCGAATTTAATTTGTTCAAAAAGAAAACATCAAAAGCAGCTGGTTTTTTGGCGAAGCAAAAGGAATAACAAAAGTATATATAATAATCATAAATACTTTTCGCCCCTCACTCCGGCGGAGTTCTGGGGGATTTGGGTGTGCGATGGTGTGTGGGTTTCTACCTGGCGGGATTAGACCTGCCAATGCGAAATTATACAACTTTTATGTCTGGTCTTTGTTTCGCTTACTTATTGCTTTTCCAAGTCTTACTCTCCTGCGTTGTGCGTTGTGTGTGGGAGAGCGTGAAAATTTCGCTAAGCCAAGTTAAGGCAACTTCTTTATTGGCAATTCTTGTTATTGTTCCGTCTCCCCTACGCACTGGGGGTCTTGACCCGTCTCTTGTACGTATCGGATCGGAGTTGTATCTGTAGCTGCCGCTAATAGAGATACGAGTGTGTAGTAAGCCTGGCCTTGCGAGTGCAAAAATTTAATTTATACATTATCCCTTTGGGGCATCGTGTCACACGATTTGCATTGCATGTTGTCACGTCATGCTGTCAACAGTCACCCAGCAGCAACATCGACAGCACCAGCACCAGCAGCAGCAGTCGCAGCAGAGACAGCAGCAACACAAAATGTCGCGCTCAAGTTTGCACCTTGAATGGCATAAACTCCCCTCTGGGCAAGGCGGGAAAAAAAAGAAAAGAAGGCAAAGATATTTTCCTGCCTTCGGGCCACTGCTGTGAGTAATTAAGCCGCATGCCTTTTGCCTGTCGTTGTCCCTTTGGGACGGCTTCAAACATCCCGCTGGCCGCCCAATTAAAGCCCTATAAAATCACTTAAGGGCCAGGCATTTGACAATCAACTTTAATAATAACACAAAAAATGATGCCGCTGGTGCCGTGCCCCCTTTTACTCACTCAACCTTGACCTGGCCAGAAAGTCGGGACATATTTTCACAAAACATGGCCAAGTCAATGGCGGAGTCGGGCGGGGACAGCGCTGGCGAACAAGTTGCGATAACAACAACAGCAGCCGCAGCGGGGAAAAAAGGGGCGCAAAAAAATTATGAAAAATTAATTTCTGCCCGACGGCAGATTTTCGCTTTTTTTCGTGTTTTTTTTCTTTCATTTTTTTCCTGTGTGGCAGACAGACAGAAAATTGATGCCGGTTCGAGGGGGGATCAGAGAGGTTGCAATGAGGTTTATGCGTTGGATGATAAAGGATTCGTTAATAAAAATGAAAGGCATAAAGATAAGCTAGGAGATGCGTAGGATTTAATGCTGATATGCAAAGGGGATTGACTTTGGGCGAAGAAAAATATATTTATAAGGAATGTAGATTGATTTTGGATTAGGTATAACTTGAAGATTATTTCTTTAAATGTTGTGGTGACGTTAATAAATATAGAAATGCATATATACCTGCCATTATATTTATAGGTTTTTGTTTTCTTTAAAATAAATATTTTAAATAAAATATATCAATTGTGTGTTGTTTCTATAAGGATATTTTTCAAATTATTTCCATCTTCTTCAAATATATGTCCTTCGTGACTTTGCCAGTACGCATAAACATGATATTCACACATTCCTCAAATACAAATTCTCCCATCATCGGCATTGGGCATCGTTTTTTACCCTCACTTAGCTGCAATTGCTGCTGTTCATTGCCGTTCCATGTGCCTGCTCTTTTGTGCGGATGTTCTACAATGTGCTCCACTGTGTGTTGTGGTAACGATGACGATTGCTGTCGATTGCGAAAGCGACAGGGAGCAGCAGCAGCAGCAGCAACATCAGCGGCAGGAGCAACAACCACCAACAAGCAACATCGGTGGCAAGTTTGGCCTGCAGCCTGGACAAAGCCTGCGAAGCCTTCGATTTGTTGGTCTGTCATCATGCCTCATCATTGTCAGGCAGCGGCAGCAGCGGCTCATCCTGGCTCCCCGGCATGTGCAACATTTTCATCATCATTATTTTATGTTGCAGAAGGCAACCCCAAAGGCCTGTACCCTCTCTCCTTTATTTTTTCTTCCCTTTTTTCAAGGTTTGTTTCTTCGTATTTATGCATTATTGAATTTTTGTTTATAAGACAAAACGACATGTTTGGGTGTCTGCTGTCTCAGGGCCTGAGAATGTTTACAGAACAGCAACAATGTTTATTATCCGAAAGGAGAGGCTCCCGCAACGACGATATCCGTGGAGATTCATCAAATGAAGTTATCACATCGGCGAGGCAATTGGCAATTGTCACAGTGGAAGCGAATCACAGCCAAGCCGAGTGCCAAACACTGTCACTCCATCCTCGCAGTTGATCCTCGTGTTGATTTCCAGCTCCAAGCGGAGAGGAGATATTTTCCTCCTCCTCCTCGCTGATCGCTGAGATGGCCGATCCCCGATCGCAGATCGCTGGACGTTGATGCCTATTGACAGCTCACAGCGGTTTATTAATGATCATGCTGCGGCTGCCCAGAGATCGCGATATGGTCTCTGCGGATCGGATCTGCGGCTGAATGTTTTTCCCTGCACGCGATGCGCATCAATCTCAGATAAAGAAAGATCACTCAGCCGTCAGATGATCACTTTGCGATCGCCGATCGCCGAACGGCGGACGTTCTATGCAAATTCCAGGCCCCTTTTTTGCTCTTGCCTCATCCTTCTCTCACTTGATTAATTGGCGCTGCAATTTTTAATTAATTTTTTTATAGCCCGCGCAGATTCCTGCGCTCCCTTTGGCGGTTAATAATTGTCGGAAATTCTGGCTAACTGTGGATTGACTTTGGTTTTTAGATATTTTTTTAGCATTTCCCAGAAACTCCACTCCAAATCATTTCCCACAAGGTGCGTCTGCTAATTAAATATTTACTCCCCCGGCCACACCCGCCCCGGTCTAACCCAGTTCTAAATTCTGATTGCAATGTTTACCAACTTCTCTGGCGTTTCCCAAAACTGTAAACAATTCCACACACAAATGTCGGAGTCGGACTCGACCTCGGACTCGGAGTTGGTTCTGTAATTCGAAACGATCCCCGGGATAGACAGCAGACGAGAAATAAACGAATGCAGGCCGCTCTCGCTTGATGTCTTTCGAGAGTCTTCAAAATGTAAATAATGCCATGCTAAAAAACAAAGAAGAATCGGCCTGAGTTGAAGTGGAAATACCGAAAGGCGACAAGTGAGGCCTTATCTTAAATGCATGCCCCGATGGGAAGAGACACACGCAGTGAAATGCGGAGAGCTGGGAAAGTGTCGCCGCACTCTCGAGTGATTGGCATATCGCATTTCCCCATTTGCCGTCGTCGCAAAAGTGCAATAAATTAGCTCGGTGAAAAAAGAGAGAAAATAAAAGCCAAAACCAAAGCCAAATAAAGACAGAAAAACCAGTAAAGATCTCAGGCCGCACCACAGAGCAGGTTGCTCTGGAGGAGGACCGTCATCCTCATCAGCAGCTAACCAACTAAAAACCAAATTAATTTTATGACAAACTCGTTGAATGGCAAAAGCTACCAAATCTTCAGACTGACGTGGACGTGGGCAGGCTGCGGCCCACTCCCGGCTGAGTGCGGAGAACAAGCCACAAAAAATAAAAGGAATTATAAAAATAATTCGATACGGCGATACCTGGAATTAAAAGTGTCTAACTTTAGTGGGACGACGACGGCTTCGGTTACCTAAGAAAAGGTGCTGAAAATTTATGCGTAATTTGCTCAAGAGGTTTATGGAAAATGGAGTGAAATGAAGTTGTTGAATATTTGATATGGCCTAATACTTTTTTGGGGAATTCTATACACTTGGAATTTAAATGGGAAACTAAATAAAAAGAATATGTATTAATTTATCATATTAGATATTTTTAGAAATATTTTTTACCGTTTATATTGTAGGATAAAACTGTATTTAATAATTTATGTATATAAAGAACATGTTGAATCATTTTTAAAGGGAATTCTTAAATAAATGAAGGACAAAAAAATCATTTAATTAATTTAATAATTTTTAATATAATAAAAATATAAATGTATTAAAAATTCAAGGCAAGAATATGTAAATTTCTGCTTCTATGCATTTATTTTAATTTCTAGACACATTTTCATTCGCGTTTTGACATTTATTTGACACCTTTCATTGGAATTTAAAATATGGTTCCTGTCTCGATTGCATATTATTACTTTAAGGACGTGCTTACATCTTTTCCTAATTTTTATGGCAGTGGCATTTGCCATAAGTTACTGGCCACTTTATATCCCCTCCAGCGCCGCCGTCTGCATTCCTTCTATGATCCCTAACTAAATGCTTTTTTGCTTTATGGCACTGGCAATGCCACCGCAATATCAATATCAAGTTTATTTTAGCTTTTTAGCATATTTTAGTGTCTTATCAGCGGCCCGCCAATGGCAGCAAATGAGTCTGGGTCTCCTCCGACTTGGAGTTGGAGCGGAGTTGGAGCGGAGTCGGAGGCAGAGAGTCCAGGGAACTGGCAACATGTTGCTGCTGCAAGAACAAGACTCCATTGTAGGTTTCGCCTGGGTTGACAGTCATTTAGATTTATGGCTGATTGTCTGCAACGGCAGCGCCTTTTTATAGCCAACTTGAGCTGGTTGTTGTTGCCTTATTTGCACGCAGAGTCAGCAATCCAATTTTTGCATGTTTGTTGTCGTTGTTGGCTGTTGTTGCTGTTGTCGTCGTACGCAGGTGAGTACAAGCCACAAAAGCAACAACCGCGAAACTTGTTTAGTAACATTGGCCAATTTGCATGTGTCGCACTCGCTGGCAGAGACTTGAAACACGGCACTTGGACTTGGCTGGGTCCCGACTGGAGGCGACTGCAGTTGCTCCGAGTTGGAGTTGGAGTCCCAGTCCTCATCCGATATTAGATATCCCGAATGCGATAAACGTCCACCAGGCGATCGACGAGACTCGCCGCTTTATTGATTTAAATGCCGTGCCGGGCGTCGCATCTTCTTCTGTGATTCGAGGATCGCACAGCAAGTCCCCGATTGAGATTAAGCCGTTTGTCAACTTGTCATAATTGCCCGGACTCAGCGGCGCCGATCTCTTTGGGCTTGTTAACAAATTATAAACTTTTTTCTCCTCAACTCTTTCCTCCCCTCTCGAAAACCTCAGAGAGACAACGCCAACGTTGTGGCAACTGACTGCAAACGATGACTCAAGGCGATTCTTTGAAAATTTTTCATAATTTCCTCGCCGCGCGTAGGCAGCCAGAGACCCCAAACTCCAAAGCCAAACTCAAATGGCGATTGCTGGCGGGTATGTCTGCAACGGCAGCAACTTGCAACTTGCAACTGGCAGCGGGCAACGGGCAACCGGCAACTTGCAGCCCAGGCTCAACTTCAACATCATCAAGTGCAAATATGCAAATCTCAGCCGACGACTGGCTTAAGGATAAATGACAAAGACAAAGACAAACCTCTTTTCGGAGCAGCCGGAAATTTCAGATTTGCGTAATTAAATACATATTAGCCAGGGAAACTTGTTGAGCTTCCAGCTAACTCATTTTGCTTAACTGTAAACTGTTTTTCCGGCAAGACAAGTTAATGAAATGAATAAATAAATAAAACAAAAAACTGCCATTTTAAACCCCATTTCTAATAAATGTACACAGATAACCCCAGAGCGCCTTTCAGCCAAAATCTCCCTCACGGCCTTTCCCATAACTTGTGAATCAAATTTCCATGTTGATTGACCTCTCCAGAATTGCATATCCTCCTCCGGTTACAGCTCAACCCCTCCCCGTCGGCTCCTTTCTCCCATTTCCCGCCGTGATTCCGAATCCCCTCCACACATAGCATTTCCAATGCAATTTGCAAACCTTTTTCTCACCAAGCTCAGATTTGCTCCGAGCTAACCACCACGAACGAATATAAACGGGCAGCGAAAAAAGGCGCTTTTCGGAAAATCCAGTAACGCCTTCTCAAAAAAAGAAATAACCATTTTCCAGGCGCATTGCATGCAAAAATGTGGCCAGAAACTGCTGCAACAACAGCAACAGTAACAACGGCTTTAAACGCCAACTGGCATAACTGCAACATTTCGGATGCAAGTTTGCATTTTACGCGGCTGCCAGGCTTAATTTTCCTTTATTTTTAATATCACAGCCAAAGCAACGGCAACAAAATGTACATAAAACCCACGGCTATATCAAGTACGGTCCGGGCTCCGGCTGTGGCTCCAGCTTGGCGATTTGGACTGGCTGTCAAGCTGGGTCCCAGATCTCCAGGAAGCAAGAAATAACAAAAATCTTTGCGTAGGCAAAACTTGGCTCAGACCACGTCCATGGCTGACCATGTCCAACACGCCGCCTCTCAGGCCTTCTTTGGCCCATGTTGCTGCCATAGCCTGCTGCTGCTGCTGCTGCTGTGTTCTGGCCCAGCCCGGATTGTTGTTTTAAATAATTAATTATTGTTTGGTTGGCAAATAGCCGACCCAAGATCGAATGGTCTGAGCAACCAGAACTACAGCTATGGTTAGTAGCAATTAGTAGTCAAATGATTCTCCCAGTGGAGTGAGGATATATTTCTAGCTATTGGAAGCTTCTGTGGAAGTAGGGGTAAGTTTTATGTTACAGGATATTTAACTTTACAGATTGGGTATTGCTTTTAGGCATTTTGGAAATTTATTAAGATTTTATATTTACTAATTTAAGCAGATTATTGAAATACCAAAGGTTTTATCACCGAATTACCTTTTTAGAACGAGTTTAATTCTGATTTTAATAAAAAAATATTCTTTTAAAAATATATGTAATTATAGAATATTTATTTCAGTACTTTATTAATAATCAGAATTGCCAAAAAGAATTTTAAACAATTTAGTAATTGTAATATTACATTATTTCGTGCAACAACAACAAGTTTTAATTGCATTTTTAAATGTAGTCCCTCTAATTTTTTCCCGAATTCCATCAAAAATATATATCGTGATATTTAATACCTCTCCCTGGCGGAGACCCCACTTTGCCACCCACATCAGCCCGCCTTTCAATCACACAATCCTGCCCCAAACTCCAAGGCAACATATCGGTGCAAGACCGAGACTGAGACCCCCCTCATTATGTAGCCTGCAGCTGGGAGCAAATGGGAGATCTTGTTGAGTGCCGGGCGATTGGTAGGGCAATCATGTGATTGAACAAATAACATACTACGGAGCTGCCACAGCACTTGACTCCATTTCTATCGCCCGGGAAAGGAAAGTAAGCCAGAGACCGCTACTTAGCCCAATTTTCGCATAATGCACATGAGAAAATTGCACAAGAGCCGAGAGGCACACAAAAAAAACAGAAAAATGCTAACAGAAATTGCCAAGACAAAGGCGAAACCCGAACCTAGAAAACCCTGCCACCCCCGGAGACACAAAAAGCGAAAAAAAAAGTGCACTGAGTCCAGTTAGCTGGAAAAACGCTCCCCAGAGTGGCATTAGAAGGTTGCTGCTGCCTCACTGGCTCACTGTCAACCCTGTGCAACTTTGTTGAGGGCGATAATTTTTATGACCCCGACAGATTCTCAAGCCGACTGCGATTGACCCACCACCCAAAAGCAAAGGCAAAAGTCGCTGGTCACACACCACCAGGAACCGTGGCCCCTTGACTGGAGCAGGGAAAATCCTGTCGTGTGCCAGTGCAGATAATTTTATACAATTTATTATATGAAACGAGCGACGTCGCCAAGCGTCGCGTGCAACACTTGCCACATCACATGGGCGGAGAGGAGAAGAGCTGGGCCACAGATACCCGTCGCACAGCCTCAGGTTGCGTGCTAAATGTTTGAAATCCGAAATCCAACTTCAAAAATCCGAATTGCGTGTGTCCACGCCGATATCGGTGGAATGGGCATCGTTGGCTCGGCATTAAAAAGCGTTTAATAAGCATTAGATTACAACATTCTCAGCGCAGCAGCGTTGCAAAGGGGTGTGACGGGCTAAGCTCATTTAGATATATGTTTTATCGGCGGATTTGTCGAGCCATGAAATCGCCGAAGGGAGCAACTTAACCTCAAGCTCAAACCATTTTGCCATAGTTTTCTCTCCGAGCCTCCAATTTTGAAACCACAAAAGCCGCAAACTCCTATTTCTATTCTTTGTTTGATTTTCTTGTAATCAGCTGTAAGATGGGATGGGGCAGCCCATGTATACGCGGTTGATTAGTCTTTCGAACGAAACGAAATGCAGACTCATTACTCATTTATCTAAAGTTCGGTCTCTGGTGAGTGATCTTTCCCGTGATCCTCCCTTAGGGGTATACATTTTTTCTGCCTCGCGTAACCCTCATCTGTCTGTGTTTCTAGATGTCTTTCTACACATGCATTTTGGGTTCGTTTTTAGTTCAGAGTTCGATTTGTAATTCGATCTGTGTATTCTTTGGAAATTGTATTTAGTTTCCCTGAATGCGATCCCTTTGTGGGTTCACTGGGTTAACATTATCTTTGTGTTCTTTTTGTTAATTTTGATAAAGAAATGTAATTTTTGGGTGGGCTTAGGGGTTAAGTTATAATTTAGATACTGTATCTTTATCTATGGTTTAAATATTATTAAAGTTTTCAAGAAAATTTTTAGGGAAAATAAATAATAATTATGAAGATCGAGGCACTAATTCACAGGAATAACATTATTCGGGAGAAAAGCTCCGTTCTTGGAATTATAAAAACAAAACCTTTATATCATCGAGAGAGAAACAAAATAGTAATTTGAAAATACATATATTCTGTACCGTTCATGGCCCTATGAATGGTTTTAGCTCTCGAGCTCCTAGCTTGACATTCAGTGCCCGACCCTGCCTTAAAAGATACTTCCAAATCGGCTATATCTGCCCGTAATGTGCATCTCTAATGAGAAAGAGAGGAGACAGAGAGAGGGAGAGGCATGAATAATGGGTCTATGAGCGGAGTCGATGTCGCGTTGTCTATAAAGCGGCCTTAAAATCCATTAGCGAACGTTGCAGGCATAAATAAACCGCAGTGCCTTAATTTCACTCTGTTGTTGCTGGCGTGTGTTGTTGCAACCAAAAATAGCCAAAAAGATGGAGACGAAAAAAACGTAAATGGAAACAAATGAGGCTAATAAATAAGCGAGGGAGTGCATAGACTAGGCCGGAGGAAGTCATCGTCATATGTGCAGCCACAAAGGATTTTCGCTAGGGCCTCGGGAGGAAACTGTTTGTCATATTGCCCTTCAAATGGTGTCTGCATTTTGTATCTTTTGTGCAGTTGCAGTTGCATCTGTTGACACTTACCCTTGAGCGCTCCAACTTGTGTTAATCCATTTAATCCCGCGAGGAGCAGCGGGAGCAGTGGGAAAATCGAGAGATTCACCAGCGGACGACTCCTGCGATCGAGTTTGATTATTTTTAGACGGTCGCCAAGAGCCCGTCGATTGTTTCTATTTTTGTTTTTATTATTTCTGATTCTCGTCTCGCCTTCGTTAGATAAATGGTGAGGCTGCAACCGCCGCGGCATGCCACGCAGCTCACACAAATGCATCTTGTCAAGTATTCTTATTCCCCTTCCCTTAATTGCACACCATTTAAAATAGATTTGCACTCATTTCGCGATATATTCGGCTAGCACACACCGCCCGAGATTGCGGGCTTTTTCGTTTGAATTCTTTCTTTCGCCAGAATTTCTGAGTCCACGGCGCCACGCCACTCTTGATCCGTTGCCCGTTGCTCAAACGTCCACCGGTACGGGACGACCTAGCACATGCGAACCGACCGACGAAATAAATGCGACTGAACCACGATTTTTCGTTTCGTTTCACTGTCGGCACAGGCACGAAGTAGACTTCGGCTGCGGCTTCGGTTGCTCTTCGTGCGGAGGTGGAGGTGTTTCCGTTCCCACTCGGTTCCGCTTGTTGCATGCTGTGGAGTCCGTTGGACCTTTGTTTACCCGCTGTCTTGGTTTGTTGTGTTCCAATTCCGCCCGTTTCGGCTTCGAATGGGAATTGTCCAACATGTTGATGCATCATCGTCATGTTGATAAGGCGAGGGAACCCATTGCTTTTGATTTCATTTACTTTGTAAACACATATGAGGTGCAAGTGAGTCTGTTTAATAAGGTAAGCAATATTACTCTTTTGATAATAATTAGACAAAGTTGTTTATTTCGTATATTTTAATTATTTTAGTATTAATTTATATTAATATATGGTATAAATATACCATTCCATTTCGAATTTTTAACTTATGTATATTAAAGTATTGAAATAGGGAAAACACAAAAGAGCTCTAGCGAAAAAATTACCTTAAAGTAATTAATATTTTGTAATAATAAGTTGTTCATTAATATGGTATATTTTAATTATTATATTATAAAGATCCCTCGAAATTCCGAATATTAATATATTTCTAACTTATAATTAAAATATGGCAATAGAGAAAACTATAAAGGAGTTTTAATATTCTAAGTCATATGTAAGTTTAAACAAAAAAAACTCGCTACAACAATCTAACAAAACACCTCCAGGTGTTAAAGGTATTCAATAACTTCAAAGTCAAGTCACATCATTTGGATTAGTGAAAAATGGGCTTAAATGCTGCTTGTACTATAGAGCTACAAAAGTCTCCAATCAAAATGATATAAACACGAGTCGCAGAGCATTTCTCAGCTCCACCAACTCTTTTTCTCAATGTTGTTTTATCTCTCATAATTTAAGCTCTTTTTCAGGTTGTCAAGCCAACAAATTGCCAACCTTTGTGATGCTTAACTCGGATAGTTTCCATCCGAACATCCGAAAACATCCCGAGCCCGGGGATAATCCCTACTTGTTGCATTTGATTGCCCCCTTGGATCCATTGTAGCCCCCAACTCCCGCCAATAGCAGAGTCGCCTCAAAGGGGCGACCATTTGCTATCTAATCTGCTCGAGTGCGGCACTCACTCTCCAGCTGTTAGCTCATCTATTTCCAAACTGCAATAAAGCCAGACACAGTTCTGGGCCAAGAATAAATAGGAGAATAGAAATGGAAATATGCGTTTCCCAATGCGATGAATAGAAATCAAAGTGGAGACCCCGTTCTTGGACACTGTCCCTATATCATAGACGCCTCCGTGGTCCCGCTGCCCCGTTACCGGCGCGCTAATGAATTTCGAAATCAATTGAATGGCCAGCCCAGACGATATTGTATTAATTTATCAAAGTGCATATCCGAAAGGGCTTTCCTCTATAAATCGCTGCCTAATTTCCCAGCGTTTGTTAAATAATCAATAACTTCTCTGGCCCAGGTAGTTCTTCGAGTGTGAAGTCGGTTCATTAATGCCGCTGCTCGGAAAAGATACATTCGGGAAGTGTAAAATGAAGGTGTGTATCTTTTTTCCATAAAGGAATTGTGCGTGCATTTAGGAGCGGGCAGGTGTGGATGCCCCATCTCCCTCTCTCCCACACACAATGTGCATTGTCTTTGCCAGCAAAGAAAGGTCAAAGTGCGTTTGTCGCTGGATATATATGTATATTAAGGCATGTATTTGTTGCCTTCTCAAGTCCCGATTCTCGATGCCGCCGCTCGCTGGCTCACCTTTTAAGGCCCAGGAATGCAGGTAGAGGAAAAGGGAGAATTGTGGCAGGTAAACCATATTTCAAATGCTGATAATTGGCCAATTTACAGCCGGGGCGAGTTGCTCTGCTTGAGAGGTGAGATATCCGTCCATTGCACAGTGGACGGTCCCATAGGCCAAAAATAAAAAAATCAATGTTTGAATTTTAAGTTCAAATGTTCGGCATCTAGTTGTCCATAAAACGGTGCTTTAAA